>KZ451963.1:751133-836427 GCA_002786265.1 Apostasia shenzhenica
TTTTTTCAAGCTGCACGCAGTTATACATTTCACAATTCATTTCCTATAACAGCGTAAGTAGATCAGGATGGCGCTACCAGAGTAGGCGACGCATCTCCTGTAGGCTTGGCAATGGCGCACTAAATCCTCAATCCCGATCTCTAAGCACGACCTGCACAACTCTGGTTCGATTCAGGTCCGCGCGAGCACTGGCAGTGGCTGTGACGGTCATGGTGTAATGCCCAAAGAACCTCGTCTTCTTCAACGTCATGCCAGACTTGTCCTGGTTTTCTGGCACCCGCGGTGACCAGCTGGGCGAAATAATCCCTTCAGTTCTGCTAGCAAACGGGGTCTGGCACTGGGAAAGACTCTGCGCTTTTGAAGGTTCCACACGGAAATTTTTTTTCTGGTATCCCAAAGAAGTATTGCGTAGAATATCTGTAGGTGCATGTCAATCGATTTGTAAATCAGCTCGAGTTATTTTGAGTCGAAGTTAATTCCAAAGCATGCATGCGTCCTAGCTAGTTCAATACCGGCATATTTGTAGTACTCCACCAAACTCATGTTCTTGAATATATATAAAATTAAGGAAAAATTACACCAATCCTAAGTCCTTGAGTTTATCGCTCAATAACGCAAAGGTTCATAATATCGCGGGTCCATGAGATTTCATAAATTATCAAATGGGTTCTTTTTAATTTTTTATTATTAAAATTTTTTTAAAATTACCATTTTATCCCCCCCCTCTCTCCTCTCGATCCTGGCACGCGCGAGGTCCGTGGGCCGCGGGACCCGCCCTGCGTCCGCATAACGGTGCTACCCACCGGCGGCTACACGAACCCATTGGAGAGACTGTGCGGGGATCGGGAGGAGAGAGAGAGAGAGAGGCCGCCTCTATCTCTCCTCCTCGATCCCGAGCATGCGTGAGATCGGTCGCGCGGCCACCGGTGGCCGTGCGACTTGTGCAACCCATCGACCGCCAAATGGGTCCACATGTCGCGCGGGTCCGGCGGCCACCGAGCCTGCCACGTGCGCGGGATCGGGAGGAGAGATAGGGAGGGGTAAAATGGTAATTTTAAAAAATTAAGAATAAAAAAATAAAAAAGACCCATATAATAATTTATTTAAATCTCAGGGACCTGAGTGTAATTGCCCTATAATTAAATATGTGACAAGATGACTAAGAATCATCAGAGTGGAAATACGATCAAATTTTGTTATTAATAGAGTAAAAACATTGATTTGGAGTGGATTGCAGGCCATGATACGCACCGTAAGATGCAATTGCCGTCGTATTGTACGGCAAGTTTGAGAAAGAGGGCAATTAAGATATTCTTTGGAGTGACAAGGCTATATAGTGACGCATCTGATGCAGCAAGGGGCGACACAAACCTGTCACGCCACCCACGCAGAGATGTAGATGTCGTTTGGCGGCTTTCCAATGATGTCGTACATAGCAGTCTGGGCATAGCCGGTGAAGAACGGTGCGTCTTTATCACTACGGATCATTGAAGTGATCTTCGTAACACCATCGTTGATTCTTTTGCGCAAGGAGGATCTCGTTTCTCTGCATTAGTTATGACTCCACACTCATTGCTAATGACAATGGGAAGAAGATCAAGAACTAGAAGGGGTAGTGGCGAGGATGAGAATAAGACGATGGCTGGTATAAATATTTCATATTGTTAGTCTCCGTTGATCTCTGTGGCCTCTTGAAAATATACATATAGGGAAGAAATTGTTTATATTAATAATAAATAAACGCAAGAAATAATATTCTAAACATACAAATATGCAAATTTTGTTATTATTTCACCATGAAACGACGAATAACAGCTAGCTAGCATATCTGCATTGATTAAAAGAGATGAATAATATCACGCAAATATTATTTTTTGTTTCATATTTAATAATAATATACTATATTATATTGTATTGTATTATATATAAACACTCAATTAGTAATCATAATTAACTAATGACCATGTTATTTATAAGATTAATTTTGATATTTTGCCATTAAAACATGCATGTATATTACTTTTGAATTTTATGCATAAGTTTTTTTTTAATTTTGAAGTATTTCTCAAGTACCTATTTAATTGCATTTTAACTTGGAATTTAATTTTATTTATTGTATGTGTCCATTATGATAAAAAAAAAGGCAAATTATTGATTAGTCTCTTAATTGACCTATAATTAAATAGTCCTCGGCTAAATCTTATTTTAAACCTAAATTTTAGGATAAATTGCATTTGAGTATTGAGATTAAAATGCATTTTAAATTATTTAAAGTTTTTTCTTTTAAATAATTCTAATTTTTTAAAAAGCTAAATTCAGTTCATTTGTATCAACTTTAAGCTGTTGGCAGGCCCTTGAGATTAGTCCCGAAAATAATTTTTTAAAATAAATATATTTAATTAATAATTAATATATTAATTTTATTAAAAAAAATTTAATAAAAGAGCATGTATCTAATCTTTAGTGAGGCACCGCTAAGTCGAAGTCGCTGTTATACGAAAAATTTCTGGTATGAAAAGTCATCTGTGCGACATGCGACGAGTGAAGACTTCTTATTAATGGGAGACGTCTTGTTATGAAAAGTCGCGCTTGAGCAGCAGACGACTTCTGTACTTAGAAATCACCAGCCAGTCTCCCGAATGATTGGCGCCTTTGCGTAACAGAAGTTACTTGTTGTACAAGCGACTTCGTCTTAACGGCATGCTGCCTCTAACAACATCAGAAAACATGCTCTTTTTATTAAATTTTTCAATTTACTTTAAATTTACATTATACATAAATTTTAAAATAAAATTATATTGTATTTAAAATTATCTCATGCTTCCAAGTAAGTCTCATTTTCAAAGATTTCATTAATTTTAAAATAAAAATACTACATTAAATTTTATTTTTTTTATTTCAATTAAATTTTTTAAAGCATTGCTATATAAATCTTCTTATATTACATTAGTAATATCACAATTTTTTTTATAAAATTTATAATATGAAATAATTTTTTTTATAAAAAAATATATATATGTATGATGATTAAATATATAAAGCACAAATTTTTAACGTATTCAATCTAAAATTAGTGCATTGGTCAAAAAAAATTAATTAATTAACAACAGCTATGACAAATTAAAAAATGTAGAGATACATATTCCATGAACAAACTAGCAACACTTCAAAAAGATTTGACGCCAGTTTTAATACAGCTTATTATTGTGCCAGCTTGTTATTACAAATTTAATATTAAAATCAAATTTATTTATTTTATTTTTTTGCATAAAATTTAAATAAAAATATAATTTTATTTCACATTCTATAAAATTAAAAATGTATCAAAATTAACTTTAATTTAAGTTAAATACAAACTTATAATTAAGTGCAATATATATAAATTTTAATTTTGATGAGTGTGAACCTAGCAACACTTCAATGTATAGTATAAAGATTTTTTAGCTTGAATAAATAGATCTCAAAAAAAAAAAAAAAAAAAAAAAAAAACTCAAGTGGCTTAAATAATGACATGAGACTCTGACAAATAACAAGCTGGATTCTAATTTAATTTAATTTTTTGAACTTCTGGAATCAAATCTATTTGAAGTGTTGCTAGGTTCACACTCATCAAAATTAAAATTTATATATATTGCACTTAATTATAAGTTTGTATTTAACTTAAATTAAAGTTAATTTTGATACATTTTTTTAATTTTATAGAATGTGAAATAAAATTATATTTTTATCTTAAATTTTATGCAAAAAAATAAAATAAATAAATTTGATTTTAATATTAAATTTGTTAATAACAAGCTGGCACAAATAATAAGCTGTATTAAAACTGGCGTCAAATCTTTTTGAAGTGTTGCTAGTTTGTTCATGGAATATGTATCTCTACATTTTTTAATTTGTCATAGCTGTTGTTAATTAATTAATTTTATTTTGACCAATGCACTAATTTTAGATTGAATACGTTAAAAATTTGTGCTTTATATATTATAATCATCATACATATATATATTTTTTTATAAAAAAAATTTATTTCATATTATAAATTTTATAAAAAAATTGTGATATTACTAATGTAATATAAGAAGATTTATATAGCAATGCTTTAAAAAATTTAATTGAAATAAAAAATAAAATTTAATGTAGTATTTTTATTTTAAAATTAATGAAATCTTTGAAAAATGAGACTTACTTGGAAGCATGAGATATTTTAAATACAATAATAATTTTATTTTAAAATTTATGTATAATGTAAATTTAAAGTAAATTGAAAAAATTTAATAAAAAGAGCATGTTTCTGATGTTGTTAGAGCAGCATGCCGTTAAGACGAAGTCGCTTGTACAACAAGTAACTTCTGTTACGCAGAAGTCGCCAATCATTCGGGAGACTGGCTGGTGATTTCTAAGTACAGAAGTCGTCTGCTGCTCAAGCGACTTTTCATAACAAGACGTCTCCCATTAATAAGAAGTCTTCACTCGTCGCATGTCGCACAGATGACTTTCCATACCAGAAATTTTTCGTATAACAGGCGACTTCGACTTAGCGGTGCCTCACTAAAGACTTCAGATACATGCTCTTTTTATTAAATTTTTTTAATAAAATTAATATATTAATTAGTTAATTAAATATATTTATTTTAAAAAAATTATTTTCGGGAACTAATCTCAAGGGCCTGCCAACAGCTTAAAGTTGATACAAATGAACTGAATTTAGCTTTTTAAAAAATTAGAATTAATTTAAAAGAAAAAACTTTAAATAATTTAAAATGCACTTTTAATCTCAATACTCAAATGCAATTTATCCTAAAATTTAGGTCTTAAATAAGATTTAGCCGAGGACTATTTAATTATAGGTCAATTATAGAGACTAATCAATAATTTGCCTTTTTTTATCATAATGGACACATACAATAAATAAAATTAAATTCCAAGTTAAAATGCAATTAAATAGGTACTTGAGAAATACTTCAAAATTAAAAAAAAACTATATGCATAAAATTCAAAGTAATATACATGCATGTTTAATGGCAAAATATCAAATTAATCTTATAAATAACATGGTCATTAGTTAATTATGATTACGTAATTGAGTGTTATATATAATACAATACAATATAATATAGTATAATTATTATTAAATATGAAACAAAAAATAATATTTGCGTGATATTATTCATTCTTTTAATCAATGCAGATATTGCTAGCTAGCTGTTATTCGTCGTTTCATGGTGAATAATAACAAAATTTGCATATTTGTATGTTTAGAATATTATTTCTTGCGTTTATTTATTATTAATATAAACATTTTCTTCCCTATATGTATATTTTTCAAGAGGCCACAGAGATCAACGGAGCTACTAATTATGAAATATTATACCAGCCATCGTCTTATTCTCATCCTCGCCACTACCCTTCTAGTTCTTGATCTTCTTCCCATTGTCATTAGCAATGAGTGTGGAGTCATAACTAATGCAGAGAAACGAGATCCTTCCTTGCGCAAAAGAATCAACGATGGTGTTACGAAGATCACTTCAATGATCCGTAGTGATAAAGACGCACCGTTCTTCACCGGCTATGCCCAGACTGCTATGTACGACATCAATGGAAAGCCGCCAAACGACATCTACATCTCTGCGTGGTGCGTGACAGGTGTGTCGCCCCTTGCCTGCATCAGATGCGTCAGCTATATAGCCTTGTCACTCCAAGAATATCTTAATTGCCCTCTCCTTCTCAAACTTGCCGTACAATACGACGGTAGTTGCATCTTACGGTGCGTATCATGGCCTGAAATCCACTCCAAATCAATGTTTTTACTCTATTAATAACAAAATTTGATCGTATTTCACTCTGATGATTCTTAGTCATCTTGTCACATATTTAATTATAGGGCAAATTACACTCAGGTCCCTGAGATTAATTTAATAAATTATTATATGGGTCTTTTTTATTTTTTTATTCTTAAATTTTTTAAAATTACCATTTTACCCCTCTCCTATCTCTCCTCCCGATCCCGCGCACGTGCGAGGCTACGTGGCCGCAAGACCCGCGCGACATGTGCGACCCATTGGCGGTCGATGGGTTGCACAAGTCGCACGGCCACCGGATGCCGCGCGACCCGATCTCACGCATGCTCGGGGATCGGGAGGAGAGATAGAGGCGGCCTCTCTCTCTCTCTCTCCTCCCGATCCCCGCACAGTCTCCAATGGGTCGTGTAGCCGCCGGTGGGTAGCACACGTTATGCGGACGCAGGGCGGGTCCCGCGGCCGCACGGCCTCGCGCGTGCGCAGGATCGAGAGGAGAGAGGGGGGATAAAATGGTAATTTTAAAAAATTTTAATAATAAAAAATTAGAAAGAACCCATTTGATAATTTATGAAATCTCATGGACCCGATATTATGAACCTTTGCGTTATTGAGCGATAAACTCAAGGACTTAGGACTTAGGTGTAATTTTTCCTTAATTATATATATTCAAGAACATGAGTTTGGTGGAGTACTACAAATATGCGGTATTGAACTAGCTAGGACGCATGCATGCTTTGGAATTAACTTCGACTCAAAATAACTCGAGCTGATTTCAAATCGATTGACATGCACCTACAGATATTCTACGCAATACTTCTTTGGGATACCAGAAAAAAATTTCCGTGTGGAACCTTCAAAGCGCAGAGTCTTTCCCAGTGCCAGACCCCGTTTGCTAGCAGAACTGAAGGGATTATTCGCCCAGCTGGTGCACCGGGTGCCAGAAAACCAGGACAAGTCTGGCATGACGTTGAAGAAGACGAGTTCCTTTGGGCATTACACCATGACCGTCACAGCCACTGCTCAGTGCTCGCGCGACCTGATCGAACCAGAATCGTGCAGGTCGTGCTTAGAGATCGGGATTGCGGATTTAGTGCGCCATTGCCAAGCCTACGCGAGATGCGTCGCCTACTCCGGTAGCGCCATCCTGATCTACCACGCTGTTATAGAAAATGAATTGTGAAATGTATAACTGCATGCAGCTTGACGTACGTAATATTGTTTATTATCTTCCTAATAGAATGCAGTATCGCGCATTCTTCTGCTTCTATTAATCAATTTTTTTATCATTCTTTTCAAAAAAACAATTTTTTTTTCTCTAAGTTGAAATATTTCTGTTCATTTCGATCTGCAATTAGCTCAGGATGTGAGATGCTTTTGATTTTAATCCAAGTTTTGTTGCCATTCGAATTGATGAATGTGAGTTAGTTTTTTTCTAAGTCGACTCATACTTTGATTATACACTAGCATATATAATACGGTGGTTTTGAGATTTTAAATTAATACTAAAAGTGGCCACTACATATATGTAGATGCCGTACGTAAAAAGTTTTATCTTTTACTATGCATGGTTTTAACTATCGTCTGAAGTACTTTTAAATGGCGGTTGACTATGTTAACCACTATCTAAAGCAATTCTTAGAGGGCGGTTGATTGCACCGCTTGCCAATGTTTTTTTTTAGCATAATGTGGGAATTAAATTTAAAAAATTTCTTGTAGTAATAAATATATATACAACCACATATATATGGCAACTAATGTATTAAACAACCACAATTCAATCACTAAACTTATGGATGAAATCACATTTACAATTATAAAAATCTTAATAAACCATCTCACTAAGAGAGGGGATCTTATTTACTAGGACCCCTTCCTTCCCGAAGATAAAAAAATTATTATTAATATTACATAACAAAATTAAATAAAAAAATACATAATATACAATAATTCAACCACTTTAAATAGTCCTTCGCAAAATGATTGAGGACATTTTACAATAGTTGATTAGGTAATTAACTGTTATAAAAGATAAACTTTTATCGCAGTTGACCGAATCAACCACTGTAAAAAGCATTTTATATAAAATAATTATTTAGCTTTTGATAATATAGTAAATAATATTATAAAAAATTATAAAATTATTACTTAAAAAATAACATATAGATGTCAAGATATTTAAATAATATGATATGATATAATATTAAGATAATATTGAATTAATTGTCTCATAAATTTATGAATATATAGCTTTTAGTTTACATGTTAGACAAAAATAAGTATTTGTTTATTAGGTGAGTAAAATTAAGATAGTGTCGAAGAGCGGACGAGGGATAGAGGGGGCTGAAAAAAAATAGATTATAGATAAATGAGTCAGCTAATAAACTTGTGGAAACTAATAGATAGCTAAATTAAATATATGATAATAAGATTATTTTATTAAAATATTGGAATCAACGTGAAATTTAAATTCCCGGAATTATTTGTAAGAATACACATGTATAGAATACACAAATTTAAGAAAACCATATATATTCAATATTGTTCAAATATGAAGTTTCACAAATGGATTAAAATGTTTGATTTAATTTCTATAGAAATATTATCAAAGTAAATTAACATAAAACCAATGCTTTTATATATTACTAAATATTGGCCAACTCAACCCTGATGCCACAGTGAGAATCATCTAGCTAGCTCTATTTGCATTCCTCTCAAATCATGATAGAGTCAGAGAGGCTCGTGCCAGCATGATCTGAATGACAACTTGATTCTAACCAAAACATTAGGTCAAATATCATATATTAAAGGAGTCATATATCGGAGAATCACAAACACCTAATTGTGAACATTTTTCAACAAAAAAAAGTAGGTCAATGAGTAAAGACCAATAATTGTTGAATATATATGATTTCCTTACATTTGTGTATTCCATACATGATTATCAAATTATTATAAGTCAAACAATTTGCATATGATTACTCTTGGGGTTCTGAGAGTTTTAAATTTTATGTTAATTTTAGTATTTTCATTAAATAATATTATTTTTGTATAATTATTTTAGTTATCTATTCAAGTTTAGCTATTTTTTGTGTGTTGCCTTTTATCTCTCTTCTCCTTTAACTTCTTTCTTGAAATTTTTGCCAATAGATGTGACGCCCATAGCCGAAGAGGGCGGAGAGTGGTTGTCGGATAATATCCTAAGAGAAAGAAATTACTGAGGCAAAGTGCGGCTCCTGATAGGCTTCTGGGCTAAATAATGAGTAGTGAGAGGGGCACAAGAATGAATCATCTCACATCGAAAAGAGAGGGAGATCCTCCTGTGACGCCCGTGATCAAAGAGGGCGGGGAGTGATCGCCGAATGATGTCCTAAGAGAAAGGAATCACTGAAGCAAAGTGCGGCTCCTGGCAGGCTTCTAGGCTGAATAATGAATGGTGAGAGGGGCACATGAATGAATCGGCCTACATCAGAAAAGCGAGAGAGATCTTAAGCTGTATAAGTAGATAACGTGATATCAAATGATAGAAACGCCTTTTGAGGCAAAACCGTGAGACTAATGATGAAAAAGTCCATAGTTAAGCATGTTTAGGTTGGAATAGCATTGGGATGGATAACCTCTTGAAAAGTACTCAAGTCACGTAATTTTTCTAAAACCAAAGCAGACAATACCACTACATTGAGATCACGGGATATTATAAAAGATTTTTGAGGAATTGCGGTGATCACACTCTTTGTAATTTTGATAAAACAAGTTTTTTCACTAGCACAATACATATTTTATAACACTGAGGTTTTACACCGGTTTTCTAATAAGACAGCTTTAAAAACATTACATGGGCATGAAATTAAGGTGGCAGGAAAAGTAAAAGTTATTTAAAGCAGTTGTAATAAAGACCCGCTGGCGTTGGGGTTCTCTATTACAGCAGTTCTCACATACAATCGTTGTAATATGTATAGCACTAAATACTCAAACAGCGCCCCTCACAACGCCCCTCTCTCTTGCTCGTGCTCGCGCCGCCTGTTCGATCCCAGCTCTCTCTCTCTCTCTCTCGTGGTGTTCGCGCGGCTAGCGCCTCCCCCGCTGCGCTCGCGCCATCCCCGCAGGTCGGGCTCTCCCATTTGGCCGTCGGCCTACCGCTCGCGCTCTTTTTCGCGCTCGCCCAGTCGGCCGTCGGCCCGTCGCTTCTGCTCGCGGTCGCGCTAGCCCATTCGGCCGCCGGCTAGCTGCTAGATCCCGCGCTCGCGCCGTCTGCCGCTGCTTGTTCTGCTCGCGCCGCGCCCTATTCGCAGCTCCAGCCGCCCCTTGCTTGCAGCTCGAGCCGTTGGCCTCCGCGCGCTCCGTCGGCCGCCATTGGTGCTTGCTCCACTCGCTCCTTCGCTCTCTCAGCTTGCTCGGTGCCGTTGGTCGCCGCACGCGCCGTTGGTCGCCGCGCGCGCCATTGGTCGCCTCGCGCTCCGTTGGCCGCCATAGGTGCCGGTGCCGTTGCTGGCCGCTCGCGCCGCTGGAGCAGTACCCACTGCTCGCGCCGCGCCTTTGGTTGACCTGCTGGCTGCTCGCCGGTGTCGTTCCGCTCGCGAGCCCCCTGCTCGCCAGTACTGGGCCGCCGTGAGCGGCCAGCTCCGCCGCTCGTGCCCCCAACTGGCCGCTTGCGCGACGGACGCCGCTCGCGCGACGGACGCCGCTTGCGCCCCTTCTCGCCGCTCGCACAGCAAGACTGTGCTCGTGCGTTCGCTCGGGCTTCTGCTCCTTCTCGTGGGCTGCTGCCCGTGCCATCGACGCCCACTACTCGCGTCTTGAAGAACCGCTGCTCGCAACTTGCTTTCGCCCCTTGCTCCATCTCGGTTGCCGGCCAACCGTTTCCGTCTCGCGCCACCAACTTGCTGTGCTCTTCCTCTCGTGCTGATTGCAAATGATATTTAATCACATGAATACTAAAACAATTCAAACATTAAAAAACAAAAATAAAATACATTACTTACTATTATAGAAGTAATAGTTTTTAAACATATTAACAGTGTCAAATTTCAAAAAAAATATAATAAATATAAGTATATTATAATAAATATTCAAAGTAACAATCTATCGAGAAAAGCATGCATTTATGATAATTAAAAATAATAACTGAAAATAAAGTACGTGATAATTTAATTCTCATCCTTCTCATCCTTATTCACATCATCATTATCGTCCTTCTTTTTCTTCCTCTTTCACATTTTCTTGCATATAAAAATATTTAATTTATATCAATTGCTAATTCTAAATAAATTAAATTATAAAAAATCAAATTAATTTAAATTTAAAAATTATTGATTAGCATTTTAGTTGAAACATTCCCAGCTTGCTAGCTATCATATTTGCCCCTTTGTCTTCTCAATTTTAAGAGTGTCATTTTTACAGTAGTAAATTTACACTTATAAGATAACTGTATTTCCTAGTAGACTGATTGCATGCTTCGATAAGCTGACTATATGTCCTCATAAACTGACTTATAGGTGAATAGCTCATCTCAAAGAGAATCGATTTGAGCCAAAAAATCATATCCTTTGTATGAACTGGAGTTAGAAATTTTTGAAAAATATTAGCATTGTGTAACTATAAAAGACTTGCTTTTAACCTTTCCCGAGTTCTTAGGCCCTATAGCTATATAAAATACTTTTTTATTTTCTTTAATATTGTCATTCTTTAAAGTGAAATCTCTCTCAACTATTATATTATTCGAAGAAATTAATTTTTTAATTTACAATATATTTTAATAATGTTAAAAAAATATAGAATTACTATTCTAGAATGACATATAAATGCATGTCAAAATATATATAAATGTATGTCACCCAAAATAATAGAACTAGCTGAAATTAAATTGATTTTCTACAATATATTTTTAATATATTGATAATGTTAATTTTAAATCATACAAATAATAATTAAAAAATAATATAAATTTATAAATAATATTAATATTTAAATAATATAAATATGTAAATAACATCGAACTAAACATTTCTAAATATTATTTCTCAATGAGCAGATCCTTGAACTGCAAATACTTTTCATTTTGCAAACCCTTTAATCGGTTTTCTTCAAATGGCCAAACTTTTGAAAAGCAATTATTTCAGGAGTTTGGTTCGAGGTTATTTTAATATTATATTATTTAAATGTCATCTAATTTTATTTTAAAATAATAATTTAATAATTTTTATAATATTATTTAAATATAAAGATTATTACCTACATATCATATCATTTAGTTTTATTTATGTCTTATCCATCCGTTCTTAGTTAATTACGTCATGCACACTCAAAACATTACAAAATTTTACATACACGCACTTGAGTTAAAACTTAATCAAAATTTATTTGAAAAAAAATATTCTATTATTAAATTATTAAAGTTATATATTTTTACCCTTAATTGTACATATTTTCTTTTCTTCAATACCATACTAAAGCGCTGATTTGTTCTAAAATCAATTTACGTTGCGGATGTCTTCTTCCTTTGTTGTCACCTAAATATTAAAGCTTTAGGATTTTCACTCAAAATATATTTTAATATTTTTAAAATAATATGATGAATGGCTCAAATTTTTTGTAATGTAACTATACTTAAGTTTTTAAAAAATTATGATTACTCATTATAATATAAAAAAAATTAAAATGTGTATATGTAAGATTTTATAATATTTTGAGTGTGCATAGCGTAATCAACTAAGAATGGATAGGTAAAGCATAAATAAAACTAAATAGTGTGGCATGTAGGTAATTATTTCTTAAATATATTATTAAATTAAATAATAAAAAATTTTACAACCAATGCAGAGTACCTCGGTGAATTTGATTAGTATGAACCTTGGCAAAACTTCCGAAAAATTTGATTCCAGCTTGTTGTTTGCCTTGCGTTCTCGTCGTCTTATATAGATTCAATTTAGCTCAAAATTTTAATTATGAGAAATCTAACTCCTAAAATCTCAATGGATCTTAACTGATTAATTAAAATAATAAAATTATGATAAAATCTAAGAGCTTATTTAATAATAAGATTAATTTAACATTACTTGTTTTGCCTTTATTTATTTATATATATATATATATATATATATATATATGAGATAAAAAATAATGTTAATTACTTATGTTGAAAATTATATAGAATGTGAAATAAATTAATTAGTATATTAAAAATGATATAGAATATAAAATAGATAAAACCTAATTTAATATTATTTTTTAATTTTATAATGAATAAATTATTTTGATTTTTTGGCATGAACAAAAAATAGTATGAGTACCAAATAAACTCAAGAGAATTGTTAAAATATGATTTGAATAATAATTAAATAATGAGGCTCAAGGAGCGATTGGATTGTCTAAATCTGAAAGAAGAAAAGATTCAATTTCTGAATCCCGTGTGAGATCGAGAAACAGGTGATTGGTGTAAGGTTCGCTTTCTATCTGATTTTTTACATAATAAAGTTTTTCTCTGCTCTCCTCGTGGATATAGGAGGAATACCTCCTAACTACGTAAATCTGGTATTCTTATGATTGCTTCGTTCTTATATTATCATTATTTCTCATGCTTATCTGGCACGATTTATTTAGCCAACTATACGTCCGACGATTCAAATTTTTTGCTGTGTATTATTTCTCAACATTTGGTATCAGAGCCAGGTTTTTGTATAATTTGTCATTCTGATACTGCAGATATACCGGTTACAAAGTTTGAGGTGGAAAAATTTGATCATAAAAAAGACTTTGGTATTTGGCAACTTAGGGTGAAGGCTATCTTAGTTCAAAATGATCTTCACCATGCTCTTCTCGAAAGAAAAAATGCAAGAAAGATGACAGATGAAGAATGGAAGGAGTTAGATTTGAAAGCATTAAGTACAATTCAATTATGTTTGGCGGATGAGGTACTATATAATATTTCTGATGTTGAGACTTCTGTTGATTTATGGAGAAAGTTAGAAAAATTTTATATGTCAAAGTCACTCACAAATAAACTTTATATGAAAAGGCAACTTTATAATTTGCGTATGTCTGAGGGGGCTAATCTATTAGAACATATGAATGTTTTCAGTAAAATGATCTCACAATTTCACAGTATTGAGGTAAAATTACAAGAAAAGGATGTGATTTTACTTTTTCTTTCATTATTGCCCAAGTCTTATAACCATCTGATAATAACTATTCTGTATGGCAAAGACACCCTTAAAGTGGAGGAAGTCAATGCAACTTTATTGTCAAATGAGGTGCGAAATAAGCAAAGCACAGATGAAAGTTTGATATAAAAAATAGTCAAGACAGAGGTAGGTATAGGTCAAAGTCGAAGGAAAATGTAATAGGTGTCACTACTGTAAAAAGGAAGGTCATTGGAAAAAAGATTGCCCTAAGAAATCTAAGTAGCACCAGCAGAAGAAACATGGTGATGAGGCTCGTATTGCTTCAGGATTAGAGAAGAATAGTAAAACGTTATGCACATTCTCATGTATAGATTCTTCTGATTCATGGATTTTAGATTCTGGTTGTTCCTATCATATGTTTCCATTCAGAAATTAATTTTCTACTTATTTTATACATGATAGCAGTAGAGTTATAATGAGTAATAATTCTGAGAGTAAATCAGTTGGGATAGGGACAATAAAAATAAAGATGTTTGATAGAGTGATAAAAACTTTGACAGAAGTCAGTCATGTTTCAGACCTTAGAAATGGTTTGATCTCCCTAGTGGATGCACTTTTACTAATTCTGATGGCATTATAAAAGTGAAAAAGGGTGCTCTGGTTATAATGATGGGAGAGAAAATTGGATTATTATACAGATTGATTGGAGAAACTATTACAAGAGATGCTGCTGTTACATCCTCTTCAGATAATGATAATATTATGCTATGACATGCTAGGTTGGGTCATATGAGTGAGAGAAGATTGTTAGAATTGCACAACAGGAAGCTACTTAAGGGGATTAAATCATGTAAGATTGATTTCTGTGAATCTTGTGTTCTTGGCAAGCAATGCAGAATAAAATTTATTACTTTTAACAAAAAAAGCAAGAACATCCTTGAGTATATATATGCATTCAAATGTATGGGGTCCATCCCCAGTTACTAATATTCAAAGGAGCTAAGGTACGAAAGCCCTAGGAAGAGGAGGTGTTTCTACTTAGAGAGATTATGTTGTCTGCTTAGAAGTATCAAATTTAATCAAATCAAAGTGAAAATTGTTAAAATATGATTTGAATAATAATTAAATACTCCTAATTATAAGGATTATTTGTTAGGTTGTTAAGATTTTTATTGAAATCAGATACAGAATTATTATAGGTTACTATTATAAATACGGGATGATCAGATAAGCTACAAATAAAGTAGGATTATCAAGATTTCTGGTGGAAAGCTGCAAGTTCTCAAGCTTCTTCTTGGGAAGCGTGAATAGGTGATTCACTTGGGTATTTTTAGCAGTGATTTCTTTTGGATCTTCTTCATCGGCTATGAAGATGATTTCGTAGGAATCTAGAGGCAATCATCTGATGCTCAAGGAGCGATTGGATTGTCTAAATTTGAAAGAAGAAAAGATCAAATTTTTGAATCTTGTCTGAGATCAAGAACCAGGTGATTGGTGTAAGGTTCTCTTTCTATCTGATTTTTTACATAATAAAGTCTCTCTCTGCTCTCCCTTTGAATGTAAGAAGAATACCTTCGAACCACATAAATCTGTTGTTCTTATGATTGCTTCGTTCTTTTATTATCATTATTTCTCATGCTTATCTGGCACGATTTATTTGGCTAATTACACATCCGGCGATTCGAATTTTCCGCTGCGTATTATTTTACAATAGAGAAATAGGCAACAAAGGTCTACGAGTAACGCTATTAATTGTATATTAACACAACTTGTGTTGAATATCCTATATGAGATAATTTTTTGTGTATATCCCACTAAATATCCCCCTTATAGGAGTCCATTTTTATTCAATGGATTACTCAAGTGCATATTTCTCAAGAGTCCACTCAACTATTTGGTGCTAGAGAAAGCAAGACCCTTAAAAGAGCGCAATTCATATGAACCACTTGATTCATTCATGGCTCGGTCGAACCGTAGGCTTTGGTACTTGTTAGGAGGTTATCATGAATAATTGTTGCAACTATTAACTATTTATGGATGCAGATCTTTAAGCATGGGCCTACACATCTTAAACAATTCAATGAGTTCAATTGAATTTGATAAACATTATTTTTGATAATAAGATGAAGGATTTTATCATATTACTTGTTAATTTAAGTCTTGGTGTGCAACTGTTGCATCGATGACTAGTTTATCTAATCAAAAGAAATTGAATTTTGTGCATGTCCAAGATTTGATTTTTTATCGAGTATATTTATTGGGGGGAGTCCGTACAATCGTCGAGCACTGAATTGCAAACAAATGAGAAAGAGTGATGTTTTTTAAAGGAACTGAGTCATGATGGAATAATGTTAAATTCTAAAGTAAAAAACAAATTTAAACCTAAATTGAGCAGGTTTTTTGAAATTATGTTAAGAATTACCATTTAATACGAGATTAGAAAGCATATAAGAAGACATTCTGGAGTTGGGATGATGATGAGTTTTTAACCATTGAAGTGGATCAAGATGTTAATAGTGTGAAGTATAAATCGTTTAATCGAGTCTTGGAGAGTTGGTTCATATAAATATTTGAGGATGTGCACTAGCACAATGAAAAGATATGAATTTATTATTCATGGAATATTTCATGCTTTATAAAGAGAATTACCAAGATAGAAGAAATCTAAAATCTCATGCCTTAAGTCAGTCATAGTGATAAATACAATGTATAGTATAAAGATTTTTTACATCAATGAATGGCATCAAAATAATTGGAATAATATCAAATGGACCAAAACAGAACTAAGTAATAGAATCGAACTTTTCCCCAAATCCTACAGTTAGGCGTTACACTAACGTGAGAATTGCAACCAATAATTGAATAACAAGTGCAAAATAAGAACTTTCAAAAATTATTGTCACTAGGTGAAAAGCATTTAGCATCTCACTTAAGCATAAATTTAAGGACCATTTAGGCTAAGATTTGTTTTTTAGGAGTTTGATTTTCCAAAATTAAAATTTTAGCTTGAATAAATAGATCTCAAGTGAATTCTCAAAAAAAAAAAAAAATCTCAAGTGGCTTAAATAATGACAAGAGCTATGTTCACACTAAAAGTGGTAATATATGACCCGATCCGTAAACCCGACTCGAACCCGACCCGCAAATTTCAAGTATGAGTCATAAATTTTGACCCATTTATTAAACTGGTCGGGTTCGGGTTGGGCATAATTGGGTCGGATTCGGGTTGGGCATAATTGGGTCGGGTAGAGTTCGGGTTGGGCATTTTTCAAAAAATACTTTATAAACGGGTTTGGTCGACCCGCCAACCCGACCCATTTATTAATCGGGTCGGGTTCGGGTTATGAATTTTGACCCATTTAATAAATGGATTGGGTTCGGGTTGAAGCTATTTGGGTCAGGTCGGGTTCGGGTCGAACCCGAACTCGACCCGCAACCCATTTTGCCACCCCTAGTTCACACTCATCAAAATTAAAATTTATATATATTGCACTTAATTATAAGTTTGTATTTAACTTAAATTAAAGTTAATTTTGATTCATTTTTTTAATTTTATAGAATGTGAAATAAATTTATATTTTTATTTTAAATTTTATGTTAAAAAATAAAATAAATAAATTTGATTTTAATAACAAATTTGTGAATAACAAGCTGGCACAAATAATAAGCTGTATCAAAACTGGCGTCAAATCTTCTTGAAGTAGTGTTAGTTTGTTCATGGAATATAGATCTCTACATTTTTTAATTTGTTTTAGCTGTTATTAATTAATTAATTTGATTTTGACCAATGCACTAATTTTAGATTGAATACATTAAAAAATTTGTGTGGCATGCAGGTAAATTCTCCTTTTTTTGGGATGTTTACACACATATCACATAAATATTCATGTATTACATCACACACACTTTCTTCATAATTCATTGTGTAAATTTTGTGAAGAAAATGTTTGTGGTGTAATATTAAAAAGTTTGTGTGACATGCCGGTAAATGCCCCTAATTTTTTTTTAAAAAAATTAATTATTTTATATTATAAATTTTATAAAAAGATTGTGATATTACTAATGTAATATTAGAAGATTTATATAGCAATGCTTTAAAAAATTTAATTGAAATAAAAAATAAAATTTAATGTAGTATTTTCATTTTAAAATTAATGAAATCTTTGAAAAATGAGACTTACTTGGAAGCATGAGATATCTTAAATACAATAATAATTTTATTTTAAATTTTATGTATAATATAAATTTAAAGAAAATTAGGTTGATTTTAATATTTGTAGAGTCCAAACAAAAATGATTTTTTAAAAATTTAATTAACTAATTAATATATTAAGTATTATTGAAAAAATTTAATAAAAAGAGCATGTTTCTGATATTGTTAGAGTAGCATGCCGTTAAGACGAAGTCGCTTGTACAACAAGTAACTTCTGTCACGCAGAAGTCGCCAATCGTTCGGGAGACTGGCTGGTGATTTCTATGTACAGAAGACGTCTGCTGCTCATGCGACTTTTCATAACAAGAAGTCTCACATTAATAAGAAGTCGCCGCTCGTCGCGTGTCGCACAGATGACTTTTCATATCAGAAATTTTTCATATAACAGTCAACTTCGATTTAATGGTGCATCACTAAAGACTTCCGATACATGTGCTTTTAATTAAAATTTTCTAATAAAATTAATATATTAATTAGTTAATTAAATATATTTATTTTAAAAAAATTATTTTCGGGAACTAATCTCAAGGGCCTGCTAACAGCTTAAAGTTGATACAAATGAACTGAATTTTGCTTTTAAAAAATTAGAATTAATTTAAAAAAAAACTTTAAATAATTTAGAATGCACTTTTAATCTCAAGTCTCAAATGCAATTTATCCTAAAATTTAGGTCTTAAATAAGATTTAGCCGAGGACTATTTAATTATAGGTAAATTATAGAGACTAATCAATAATTTGCCCTTTTTTTTTATCATAATGGACATATACAATAAATAAAATTAAATTCCAAGTTAAAATGCAAAAAGGTACTTGAGAAATACTTCAAAATTAAAAAAAGAATTAATTATATGCATAAAATGCAACGTAATATACATGCATGTTTAATGGCAAAATATCAAAATCTTATAAATAACATGGTCATTAGTTAATTATGATTACGTAATTGAGTGTTATATATAATACAATACAATATAATATAGTATAATTATTATTAAATATGAAATAAAAAATATGGTGCTGAATCCTGGCATGCAAAGAGAAAACATACTAATAAAATAAATATTGCAGAAATGAGAATGTTAAGGTGGATGTGTGGATATACACAAAAGAATAGAATGAGAAATAAGTATATCCGAAAGAAAGTTGGTGTGACACCAATTGAGGATAAACTTAGAGAAAATCGGCTTAGATAGTTTGGACTTCTAAATCGTAGGCCGATTGAAGCTCCAGTTAGAAAAATTGAGTTATTAGATTTTGCTCATATACAAAGAGGAAGAAGGAGACCAAAGAAGACATTACAAGAACTATATATAAGGAGTGATCTTAATTATTTAGATTTCGATAAGAATTTGGTAACTGATAGAGCGCAATGAAAAGAAAGGATTCATATAGCCGACCGCACCTAGTAAGATTAAGGCTTGATTGTTGTCGTGTTATTTTATGAAACAAAAAAAAATATTTGCATTATATTATTCATTCTTTAAATCAATGCAGAAATTGCTAGCTGTTATTTGTCGTTTCATGGTTAACAAAGTTTGCATATTCGTCATGTTTAGAAAATTGTTTCTTGTGTTTATTTATTATTAATATAAACATTTTCTTCCCTATATATATATTTTTTCAAGAGGCCACAGAGATCAACGGAGCTACTAATTATGAAATATTACACCAGCCATCGTTTCATTCTCATCCTCGCCACTACCCTTCTAGTTCTTGATCTTCTTCCCATTGTCATTAGCAATGAGTGTGGAGTCATAACTGATGCAGAGAAACGAGATCGTTCCTTGCGCACAAGAATCAACGTTGGTGTTACGAAGATCACTTCAATGATCCGTAGTGATAAAGACGTACCGTTCTTCACCGGCTATGCTCAGACTACTATGTACGACATCAATGGAAAGCCGCCAAACGATATCTACATCTCTGCGTGGTGCGTGACAGGTGTGCAGCCCCTTGCCTGCACCAGATGCATCGGCTATCTAGCCTTCACACTCCAAGAATATCTTAATTGCCCTCTCCATCTCAAATATGTCGTACAAAACGACGGCCGTTGCATCCTACGGTGCGTATTATGGCCTGCAATCCACTCCAAATCAATGTTTTTACTCTATTAATAACAAAAATTGATCAGCGTGTATTTCACTCTGATGATTCTTAGTCATCTTGTCACATATTTAATTATAGGGCAAATTACGTTCAGATTCCTGAGATTTAATAAATTATTAAATGAGTTTTTTATTATTAAATTTTTTTAAAAATTATTATTTTACCATTCTCCTCTCTCTCCTCCCGATCCAACGCACGTGAGAGGCCGCGTGGCCCCCGGACCCGCCCGGCGGCCGCGCGGCATGTGTGACCTACCGACGGTCGATGGGTCGCACAAGCCGTGCGGCCATCAGCAGCCGCTCGACCCGATCTCATGCATGCTCGGGGATTGGGAGGAGAGATAAAGGCGGCCTCTCTCTCTCTCTCCTCATGATCCCCGCGCAGTCTCCAATAGGTCGTGTGGCAGCCGGTGGGTAGCACACGCTGTGCGGCCACAGGGCGGGTCCGACGGCCGCACGGCCTCGCGCGTGCACAGGATTGGGAGGAGAGAGGGGAGGGGTAAAATGGTAATTTTAAAAATTTTTAATAATAGAAAAATAAAGACAACCAATTTGATAATTTATTAAATCTCAGTGACCCCGATATTATAATTTAAAAAAATAAAACTTTACGTTATTAAGCGTTAAACTCAAAGAACTGAGTGTAATTTTTTCTTAATTATATATATTCAAGAACATGAGTTTGGAGGTGTACTACAAATATGCAGTATTGAACTAGCTAGCTAGCAGGCATGCTTTCGAATTAAATTCGACTCAAAATAACTCGAGCTGATTTCAAATCGATTGACATGCATGTACAGATATTCTACGCAAAACTTCTTTGGGATACCAGAAAGCAATTTCCGTGTGGTACCTTCAAAGCGCAGAGTCTTTCCCAGTGCCTTCCTAGAAGAACTGAAGGGATTATTCGCCCAGCTGGTGCACTGGGTGCCAGAAAACCCGGACAAGTCTGGCATGACGTTGAAGAAGACGAGTTCCTTTGGGCATTACACCATGACCGTCACAGCCACTGCTCAGTGCTCGCGCGACCTGATCGAACCAGAATCGTGCAGGTCGTGCTTAGAGATCGGGATTGCGGATTTAGTGCGCATTGCCAAGCCTAGCGAGATGCGTCGCCTACTCCGGTAGCGCCATCCTGATCTACCACGCTGTTATAGAAAATGAATTGTGAAATGTATACCTGCATGCAGCTTGACGTACGATAATATGTTTATTTATCTTCCTAATAGAATGCAGTATCGCGCATTCTTCTGCTCTATAATCAATTTTTTATTCAATTTTTCAAAAAAACAATTTTCTTTTCTCTAAGTTGAAATATTTCTGTTTCATTTCGATCTGCAAATTAGCTCAGGATGTGAGATGCTTTGATTTTAATCCAAGTTTTGTTGCGCATTCGAATTGATGAATGTGAGTAAATTTGTTTCTAAGTCGACTCATACTTTGATTATACACTAGCATATATAATACAGGGGTGGTTTTGAGATTTTAAATTAATACTAAATAGTGGCCACTAATATATGTAGATGCCTGTACGTAAAAAGTTTTAGTCTTTTACTATGCATGTTTTTAACTATCGTGCTGAAGTACTTTTAAATGGCGGTTTGACTATGTTAAGCACTATCTAAAGCAATTCTTAAGGCGCGGTTGATTGCACCGCTTGCCAATGTTTTTTTAGCATAATGGTGGGAATTAAATTTAAAAATTTATTGTAGTAATAAATATATATACAACGCAATATATTGGCAACTAATGTATTAAAGCAACCACAATTCAATCACTAAACTTATGGATGAAATCACATTTACAATTATAAAAATCTTAATAAACCATCGCTTTCATTCTAAAGAAGAGGGGATCTTATTTAGCTAGGACGCACTTCCTTCGCCGAAGATAAAAAAATTTTAAATTAATATTACATACAAAATTAAATAAAAAATACATAATATACAATAATCAACCGCTTTAAATGTCCTTCGGCAAAATGAATTGGAAGGAGCTTTTACAATAGTGATTAGGTATTAACTGTTTATAAAAGATAAACTTTATTCGGCAGTTGACCGAATGCAACCAGCTGTACAAAAGCATTTATAATAAATAATTAATTTAGCTTTTGATAATATAGTAAATAATTTATAAAATTATAAATTAATTAGCTTAAAAATATAATATATAGAGTCAAGGATGTTAATATAATTAATATAATATTAAGATATATTGATTAATTATCTCATAATTTTATGAATATATAGCTTTTCGTTTACATGTTTAGAAGCAAAAAATAATTAGTATTTAAAAAGGTGAGTAAAATTAAGATAGTGTCGAAAAGCGGACGAGGGATAGAGGGGGCTGCAAAAAAAAAATATTATAGATAATGAGTCAGTTGAATAAACTTGTGGGAATTAATAGATAGCTAAAAATAAATATAGTGATAAATAAAGATTATTTTTATGAAAATATTGGAACGCAACGTGAATTTAAATTCTCGGAATTGTTGTAAGAATACACATGTATAGAAATACACAAATGGTAGATGCATTAATAATTTCAATATTGTTTCAAATATGAAGTTTCACACAAATGGATTAAAATGTTTGATTTAATTTCTATAGAAATATTATCAAAGTAAATTAACATAAAACTTCTGCTTTTATATATTACTAAGAGTTGTTTGTTTGTAAAGTTAAATTTAAAAAGGTTAAAATTAAATTTGGATAAATTTTTTTTTTTATTGAAAGTTGTAAATGATGTGAAATAAAGTTAGTTATTATGTTGGGATATGTGAGGGATGTGATATAAAGTTACTTATTATGTTGGAATATGTGAGGGATGTGATATAAGTTAGTTATTATTTTAATAATATATATAAGATGTGAAATAAATTTAATTTTAAATATTAAATTTATATGTGATGTGATATGCCTGATTAAAATTAAACTAGGTTAATTTTAAACTCCTAGACAAATGAAGTCTAAATATTAGCTAACTCAACCCCTGGTGCCACAGTGAGAATCATCTAGCTAGCTCTATTTGCATTCCTTTCAAATCATGATAGAGTTAGAGAGGGTCGTGCTAGCATGATTTGAATGACAACTTGATTCTAACCAAAACATTAGGTCAAATATCATATATTAAAGGAGCTAGTCATATATCAGAGAATCGCAAACACCTAATTGTGAACACTTTTCAATAAAAAAAAAAATAGGCCAATGAGTAAAGATCAATAATTATTGTATATGTATGATTTTCTTACATTTGTGTATTCTATACATGATTAACAAATTAATGTAAACTATTATAAGTCAAACAATTTGCATATGATTACTCTTGGGGTTCTGAGAGTTTTAAATTTTATGTTAATTTTAGTACTTTCATTAAATAATATTATTTTAATTTATATAATTATTTTAGTTATGTATAAATAGTTTATTTTGCCTTTTAACTCTCTTCTCCTCTAACTTCTTCCTTGAAATTTTGGCCAATAGATGTGACGCCCATAGCCGAAGCGGGCGTAGAGTGGTCGTCGGATGATATCCTAAGAGAAAAAAATTATTGAGGCAAAGTGCAGCTCCTGGCAGGCTTCTAGGCTGAATAATAAGTGGTGAGAGGGGCACAAGAATGAATCATCCCACATCGGAAAGGAAGGGAGATCCTCTTGTGACGTCTGTAACTGAAAAGAGCGGGGAGTGATCGTCGAATGATATCCTAATCTCTTGATGAGCTCAATCTTCAACTTTTTGAAACACTGACATTTTTAACTTTATAATATTTAGTTAAAGTTTTTTTTTTGACAAGTGAGATTAAACACTAGAAAAAGAAGAGAACTAAAGTGATCTTGTTATTCTTAAAAGATGAGAGGAATGAAAACCAAAAAGAGAAAAGAAAAAAAAATAAAAGAAGAGGAGCAAGTAAAGAAAAGAATTGAAAATGAGAGAGATTGAGATTACTTGCTCTTTTCTTGAGCTAAAACCCTTTTACTCACGTGTTTTTGAATTTCGGCCACATTTTTTAAACAAAAAAGAAGGTGAAGTCTATGTTAATTTATCCTTTAAAATATCTAAACCATAAATTTATAATAATTAGAAGATTATTTGATTTATTTAAAAAAAACTGTATATTTATATTTATTTTGAAAAAGCTTGAGAAAACAATAGATATATGGAATATTGCGATTCACTTCTTCCTCCTATGCTCCACACGGCAAGGTTGGGTTACCGTCTTCGCGAGGGAGGCTCCTCCCTGACTCGCCTATCGTTTATTTGACGCCGATTAGGGTTTCCATCGCGATTTTGCCAAAAGACTAGCTAAGATTCATTTGAAGATGTGGGCAGCTTCGTGCCTCGCCTCTTGTTGCGCTGCTTGCGCGTGTGAGGCTTGCCGGTCAGCCGTGGGCAGCATCGGCCGGCGCTCCGCCCGCATCGCCTACTGCGGCCTCTTCGGCCTGTCGCTCGTAGTCTCCTGGATCCTACGCGAGGTTGCTGCCCCTCTGATGGAGAGCCTCCCATGTATAACTCCCCTTTTTCCAAACCCTAGTTTTGCTGTCAAACCTTCTTAGTTTCGATAAATTTTCATTCTTTTCGTCTGACAAATTTTAAAGGGATTAATCACTTCCATAAGACGCCGGATAGGGAATGGTTCGAGACGGATGCGGTTTTGCGGGTGAGCTTGGGGAACTTCCTCTTCTTCACGACCCTGGCGGTTCTCATGATTGGGATCAAGGACCAGAAGGACCCGCGTGATGGGCTGCACCATGGTGGCTGGATGGCGAAGATGTTCTGCTGGTGCGTTGTAGTATTCCTCATGTTCTTTGTTCCAAATGGGGTTGTCAGCTTCTACGGTAAGCATTCCTCATCTCTCTCTCAAATATTATTCATGTTAAAAGTGATTATATGTCATCCCTGGTCTTACTTTCAAATATGAACATTGTAAGGCAGCATGGTCTGATAGTTGCACTACAGTTATAGTGACTCTGCTGTTTTCTACTTTATCTGATTGTGCTTGGGCTGGAACTTCCTTGAATCTCTTTCCTGGCTGCATACCTTCTTGCACAAATTTGTCACGATGCTCTTTGTTAACATGGCAGGTTGGGATGAATTTACATTATGGTTGTTGATAGGATAGATGGTGTAGTTTGAAAGGCACTTTTTGAAAGATTATAATTCTCAAATCCGTTCCTGGAATGCTATTATAGTTTGGGAATGCCAATTAATACTGCACAATTGCACATAATGTGTGAATTTAGAATAAGGAAATTCAATAGGTAATAAATCATATTTTAAGTGCATTTATTTTTACACGTATATTATATGATAGTTAAAAAATAATACCCCACCAAGTAGATCAATTTAAAATGTAAATTATATTGGATAAATAGTAAATGAGAAGTTTTGGTGGGGACACATGACAATATGATTGAGATTCATTCCAAATACATTTGACGCTGATTGAAGAATCTAATGTAGGCTTATTTGATTTGATTAATCGTTGCCATCTAGGTTCATTACAGATTTTATTTGATTTTGGATTAATTTGGAAAACAAAAGTCGCCATAATTTTTAATTTTTATATTTTTTATTTGCATGAGTGTAATTGGTATTTTATTTTTGTATTTATTTTTATTTCTTTGTTTTAGTGTTTGGGATCTCTATAAAAATAGATTGCCTACTTTCGTAATAGATACAGTTTATGATCAATCAAATTTAGGATTGAGCGAATTTAAAGTTGTTAAATTCTATTGAAGGGAAGAATATGGGTTGACTTTAGGTGAGAATCTTTGAATAGCCTGGTTATCTCATTAAAAAAAACTTTTCCTTCTTCTTAATTCCTCCAATCTCTCTGTTGGACTCCTATTCCTTACTCTCGATTCCTTGCCTTTGTTGCTTGCCTTTGTTGGGCTCCTTGGCTGCCAAGCTTTCGGCGTAAAGAGGTTGTAAAACCCTTTTTATATTCACTGCACAGGTGGCTAATGGTCCCCCAGTGTGGTCTCTAACATCCTCTTCATAGCATCGTCTTTTGTTATGTCGAAACTAATTTTTCTTAGCAAGTAAGTTAGGGATTGCCAAGCTATTTTTTGAATAAGTTTGATAGATTTTTCTTTTCTAGTTTTTGGCTTGGTTTACCAGCTGAGATTGCATTACAAGCATTCCATATGGACCAAAGGATTTTGGAAAATAATTCGGGAGAAATTGTTGTTTTGCTGTGAATTACAATGTTGATTCATTCTTATCCATCAGCTGTAAGATTCTTGTAGGCTATCTCAAGAATTCGTATTGCCTTCCATATTTTCCTTGCAAAAATACAATCCCCAAAAAGATGGGTAATAGTTTCTATCGCAGCATGGCAGAATAGACACATAAATGAGTTTGATATTATCTTGCGAGTGTGCAGGTTTTGGTAGGCTGGGAGAAAATTTTGTTTGGCTTTCTAGGCAAATAGGTGTATCTGGCTTTGGGTGTGAAGCTGCCATATAGTTCTCCATATTGGTTGTTGTTCTGAACCTGAGGATGAGCTGAGGTTTCATGGATATATCTATACCCACTACGAACTGAATTGTTTTTCGCTTTGTTGTATATCCTATTTCTGCAATCATTAGTTGAGGTGTCACCCAATGGAATTTGGAGGATCTCTTTGGCATTGGCTTCATCAAAACATTGGTGTATGATTGATGTGTTCCAAGTATGATTGTTGTGATGAATGATAGATTGGATTGTTGCATTCTCAGAGTAGTGTTTTGACTGATGAAAAAAATTCTATAACCCTAAGATCTTGGAATCCATCAATTATTTCAAATTTTAATTGATCTTCCATTCCCTATTTGCCAAATTGTCCCTTGCTAATAATATTCTTAGCTTCCCACAAACTTCTCCGCACATAAGAAGGATTGCGCCCTTTTGTTTCCTCCAAGAAATCTTTGTTTGGGAATTACCTGGCTTGGAGCACTTTGTAACTAAGTGAATTGGTGCCTTGCTAATTTAGTCTCCAACATCGTTTGCCAAGCATTGCCAAATTAAAGGTTAAGGCTTTTGAATCCAAGGCCACCCATTATTTTTGGTTGACAAATATCCTGCCATCAAGCCTAGTGAATACCCCTTGCTTTTGTTGATGTTTTTCGGCAATAGTTGGCTATAATTTTCTCCAATTCGTTGTAGAAAGTTGCCTGTATTTTGAAAATACTCATAGCGAAAGTAAGGATCAATTGAGTAACTGCTTTGATTAGAACTTACTTACTACCAACTGATAGGAGGCGTTCCTTCCAGCCCTCGACATACTAGTTCTTTTCTTTGCTTTTTCAACCATCGGCGACACTCCCAGATACCTTTCGGAATTTTTTGCAGCTCTAACACCAAAAAATAGTCCAAATTTATCTATTGTTTAGAGGCACGTTCATATACGTTTAGGATTTGTTGGATTTTAGTCCCCTCCTATTTGCACGCTCTGAAAAATAGTAGACTATCAGCAGCAAAAAAACAGGTGAGTGATGCTCGGTCCTGCTTTGCTTGCTCGAATACCATGGATGTATTTGTGATACTCGATTGCATCTATAAGATCTGTAAGCCCTTCTGCACAGATTAAGAATAAGTATGGTGAAATGGGATCTCCTTGTTTAAGACCACGTTGTGGAATTATGAAGTCATGATCGAATCTGTTCATGGTGATTAAGTAGGAGATAGAAGTTATACATTCCATTATCCTTCCTATAAACTTTTTAGGAAAACCAAGAGTTGTCATCATTTGTTCTAAGAATCCTTTATTATAGCATTAGGTTGGCATGAAAGGTACGCCTTCTCAAAGTATTGGATTGCTATGCTACCTATCTCGTCCTCTGTTTTATGAATAATTCCAGAGTCATCCTTTAAATGATATATTTGATTTTAATGATATATATAATGATATCTCACATTCTTCTTTCTAGCAGTTGCTGAAGCATGGAAAAAAGACTTGTTTTTATCACCATTGCGGGTCCACTCTATTCTAGATCTTTGCTTCTACAAATTTTCCTCCCTCTCTAGTAGCTCATTGAGCTGGAAGATTAAAGTTTTCTTTCTTCCCAAATTCCTTGGATCAACTGGTTGTTGCTGTATAGACTCCAATTGAGTGTGTAGATCTTTGATTTGCCTTTGGACATGGGCGAATGAGCTAGAGTTCCACTTCTTCAAGTTCATCATCACTCTGAGTTTTTTCCAATGGTGAAGTCATTATTCTATTGCTAAATGGCATCTTCCAAGCATTTTCAATCACCCTCCTGCAGCTATGATGTCAAATCCACATCGGTTTGAATCTAAATGTTGTTCTTCTCCTCTGTTTGTTGTTCTATCGTAGCCCTCCTCCAAGTTGATTACTAAAAGCACAATGATCGGAGAAGGTTTCTATATGGGAAACCTTAAACTTTGGAATTGGAGATTATCCACTGCTTGGTCTAAACGTTCCAAAATCACATCACTACACTTTTGCCATTCTACCAAGTGAATTGTCTTTCGATAAATCCCAAATCATGGAGATCACAGCATATCAAGACTTCCCTAAAGTTTCTCATACATTTTTCCTCCTTTTTAGTGCCACCAAGTTTCTCTGTGGCATACATGATCTTGTTGAAATCCCCTACACATAACCATTGAATTAAGTTCATACGCAGTCGTTGTAAGGTTTGCTAAGACTGGAACTATCGGCTCTGAACTAGTTCTTCGTAAAATCTTGTATACTACCATGGGTTGTTATTCTCTCTATTTTGCACTAACACATCAGTATGGTATCGAGAGAAAGTAATGCTCCTCAACATAACAACTTGCCCTTTGCTTCTGCTTGTTAGTGCATTGCCACAGCTGACTTGAAGCCACGTTGTCTTTTAATTCTGTCAAACTCACGACTGTATAATTTAGTCTCTGAGAGGAAAAACTAGTTAAGGTTTGTGGATTCTTAACTAAATTTTCAACCCGCAAACCACCCGGGGTCTACCCAACCCTTGATAATTCAAAGCTAAGAGCCTCATTTTCTCAGAACCCTAGTCTATGCTAGAAGCCCTTGATTGGAAGAAGCAAACTATAAAAACTAGAGAACTTACCTTTTTGCCTGGTAAGCTTTGTGTCATCTTCTTCTATCCATCATGTTGTTGTGTTTTGCTTCTTTTCTTTTTGCAAGTCTCTGAAGAATTTGAAGTTATATAGGTACTTCGATTGATTCCAAAATGCTTATAATTCTAGCAACATTCTATGATCTTTTTTTGCTTCAGAGGTCTGCTTTGCTTGTAAGAGGTATCCCTCATCACTCCTTTGCCGAGGATCAGCTGAGCACCAAAAGATTGCTCTATCACACTACCCCCACTTGGGCAAGAACTGCGCTCCACTTGGGGGAGACTTCCGCAATTCGAACATTTATCTCTTGTTTTTCTCGAATTAGTTTACCGGATCACTTTAGGGCTTTTCATTTTTGGTTAAATAATTTGGATCTAGGGCTAAATACTTTTTGTTTCCATCAAATGGAATTCAACATTATTTATGTCAAATTAATATTAAGTCTAGGGGTGTTAAAAAATATTCGAAACTCGAGACTCGAAACTCGCTCGGAACTCGTTCGATTTTTTAATCGACTCGAAATCGATTCAAATTTTTTTAATCAAATCATGAGTTAAGGACTTTGGCTCGAAATTCATTTTGAGTCAATTTCGAGTTGGCCCTAGTTCGCTCAAAACATGATTCGATTTAGCTCGAAATTATATGTATAGCATAAATAATATTGATATAATATATATATATATATAAATAAATGTTATTATATATATAATTTAGTTACTGGTTTAGTGGTAGAGTGGAGGAAATTTAAGGCTTATTTTCTTTAAGGTTTAGGGATCAAATCCTCTTGAACACATAATATTTTTATATTTTTTTATAATTACAATCTGATTCGAATCATAATTCGAGCCAACTCGAAATCGAGTTATTTCAAGCCAAGCCAGCTCGAATCATATCCCATTTCGATTTCGGACCGATTTCGAGCTGAGCCGAACTCAAAATTTTTGATTTTGAGTTGCCTTCGACTCACTTGAAATCAGTCCGATAACAGCCCTAATTAAGACTATTGTTAGAACTAAAGGGAATCATGTAATTGTGTATCTATTTCTAATTGAAATCAGTTAACTAGCAATCAGTTTAATGTATAGAGAACTTATGTGTCAAATAATAATGTTTCAGATTGAATAGGCCGCTAGATAAACAAGCAGCAAGATGTAGGTTTTCTGTTTGCTGATCCTTGTTGTGGCTTTGGTCCAACGCAAGTAACATTGCCATGGCTTGAACATGGAGATTTCTTGTGAGAGAGGTTGTTGTTTGGAATGATGATGTGATTTCACGTCAAGTGAACTGGATGTCGTGAGCAGCTTCAGAGAGCGTGCATTGGATCATATGCCAGTTAAGTTTCATAATGACACAAACTGCTCCAAGTTCTCACGTCAGTGCAATGGGATACTAATGCTTGATGTTGGAGTGACACAGGAGAAGAAGCGTGTCTTCTGCGGCATGGTTGAGGAACTTTATGGGAGAATAGTATGATTGAGGTTGAACTTGACAAGGGGAAATGAATTTTTTTTTATTTGTTTCTATGGAGAAATGGAAATTAGAGGATCAATTTTTTTTATTTTTTACTCAAAGGAACAATTAAGTTTTTGGGATTCTCACTGAAAATCCTGACACTTTCACTGAGATATCTACTCCCATCACCTCAACCATAGTTTTACTCAAAATCAAGCTTCATTCATCATCATTAAATCATACAAATTCAAGGAGGCCTTTATATAGAGATCTCATTACATTGAAATTTGAAAATATGAAATGAACAAGAAATGATAGAATACCAAATAACCCTAGCCCAATAAAGGGAATACAAAATAAAAAATCAAATAGAATCAGACAAATTATAATTAATATTTTACATTTTTAACTCAGCTCATTTTCTCCAATCAACCCATATTAACTTAGATTCTTCAATAAAATCATATCAGCTATAATTCTAAGATCTTCAGTTAATCAAATCTTCCTCAAATATTGTAAATCTTCAATCGAATGATATTGATGTATCGCCATCTGCTCATGACCTTCAGTTGAGAATCTGCCCAGAATGAATACATTGTCCTGTCTTAGTGTCCTAACCACTAATTTATAGTGTGATTATACTGCACAAATAGGGTTCCAATCTGATTTTTATCTTCACACATTTCCAGTTCAAATGTAGAGTAGTTTGAAGAATCTAATGAATACTGTTGATGTTATAAATATTTAAATTACAGGTCTAATTCAAGCATGCACTTACCAACCTTTTCTACCTTTATTGTGAGCACTGGGTACGTGGCAAAAGTAATTTTTACATCTATGGCAACACGATCCATTTCGAATTTGGGTTTACTAAGCATGCTTTTGCCCCCTTTGTCATCATTAGTGACTTGGAGCTTCTCCCAAAATCAGGCCTCTTCTTTCACATGCTTTCTTGACTTGATCTACCTCATTTCACTAAGTTCCATGTCGGGCAACCTTGACTGGCTCCCAAGTCCAACCATTTTCACTAAATTTAGCACCGTCTCCCTCTACCTCATATATCATGTTCTTTTTTTTGTGAAAGTTTATTGGTAAGAGTAAAAACTTTCATACTATTCTTTTTGCAAGGCAATCCTTTGTTAAAATAAAACGACAAGCCTCCTTAAAATTAGAATTTATGAGATTCATTTGTACTTGTGCCTGAATCACATCACATCTTCAACCACCCCTTCAGTAAAACAATTTTCTAGACTATTTTATCCATGTGTAGAGAGTACTGTACCCAACATGGTCTTTTCTTCACAGTCTCTCATTTCATTAAAGGCACCTGCCTATCCCAAAATCATCAGGATTTGACCTTTGCTTTCGACATCTCTCTCTACTCTCTAGCTTGTTTGGTATGAGAGAGACAAAATTGGGCCTATTTGTTTGCAATGGTTAATTTTAATAAGGTTTTGGATGGTGATATTTTTTTATTGAAAATGATGTAAAATATAGTTAGTTATTATATTGAGACGTGTGAAGGATGTGATGTAAGTTATTATTTTGATATATGTATAGGATATGAAATAAAATTAATTTTTTATTTTGAATTATATGTATAATGTGAAATATAATAAATTTTTAATATTAAATTTTATGGGTGATACGATGTGCCTATTTAAAATTAACTAGATTAAGTTTAAATAGGTTAAACAAACAAGTGTTTAGGACTTGCTCTTAAGTCTTCAGGAACACTAGAAATAAAAAAGGTCTTCAGGAACATTAAGTGGCAAGTCAGGGTTCAAATCCAGAACTGGGAGCGGGGTCCAGGTGGTAGATTAATGTTGCATGATTAGTGTTAACTAGCTTCCTCCAATTTACATCTGCAGCGGACTCTCATCTTAGATACCTTGAAAATTTGTAGTCGCTCAGCATTTTTTAACTGGTTGGTCTATACCTGAATGTGTTATTGGCTTGGTGTCATGTGGATTAGTTCTAGGATCTGTTGACTCAATCATATTGTTTCTTCTATATATTATTTTGGCATAGATTCCTTTGATGTACTAGCTAAACATTGGTTGTATTGTATTTGCATGATACTTCCCATTTATTGTGCATTGTCAAATATTTTTTTTCTTTTCCTTTATTTGAGTTTTTTAGACAACTTCAGTCGCATAATGGCATTGATTATTTGTTGTTTAGTAATTTGTTTTATACTATTAAGAGACTGTGTTCATAAATTTCTTTGATGTGCTAGCATAAACATTGGTGTATTTTTGTCTGCATGATGCTACTCATTTATTGTGCATTGTCAAACAGTTTGTTTCTTTTCCTTTATTTGAATTCTTTAGACAACTCTAATTGCATATTGGCATTGGTTATTTGAGTTGTTTAGTAATTTGCTTCATATCATTGAGTAGGCCTGTTGATGCGGGACGGAAAAAGGATGTCAATGATATTTATATTTATATTTAGCAAAATTAATTGACAAATTATTTTAATTAAGTAAAAAATATTTTCTAGATAATTTATATGATAATTAAAATTTTTGAATCCCGTAAATTAAGATATTTTAAAATTAAAATTAAATTGGATCGTATGATAAATAAGAATTTATCAAATTTAGATTAGGCATCAATTTAAATTCAATAAATCAGATCCGATGTTCAGGAGTTTAGGACAGACGTCTCATAGTTAAATTTAACAGTAATTAACACACAAGAAATATGTGGTTACACAATTAGAGCCAAATAAATAATCCAAGTCAAACGAATAATTTGTGTTGAAATCAAATAATCAGTTTAGTTGCTTTCAGAAAAGAATTTACAGTGATTTGAATCGGAGAAGAGTCACTGACGATGATGATTAACTGATCTGATCAAATACCGTCGACGTGCAGACAAAGCGCAAACGGCGCGCCGGCGCGAGCACAGGCGGGCACACGAGCAATCGCAGACGGGCAGGCGGACTCGCGGGCAGGCGGATGTGTGCGAGCAGGCGCGCACAGGCGGGCAAGCGCGCAGACGGGCAGGCGCTAGTAGACGCGCGCAGGCAGGCAGGCACCCGGCGCGGGCGTGCGCTCGGGCGACGAGAGGCGTGCGCGAAGGCGTGCGCGCGGGCGGCGACAGCGCGATGGGCGGGCGCAGGGCCCGCGGGTGCCGGCAGCGCAAGTGCGGGTGCAGGTGGGCGCCGGCTGGCAGAGCGGCGGGCGGGCGCGGCGGCGGAGCAGCGGGGCGGCAACGCGGGTTCCCGAACGGCGGGGAAGAAGAATGGGAAAGATTTTTTTTTTTTTTTTTGAAAAGCAGAACTAGGCTAATTTTGAAGATTCTCACCAAAGGCTAACCCTACCCTTTCCTTCACCGGAATATCGACCCCTTAAACCCGGGATCTAGGCTCTGAGCAAACTCAAACATAATTTCATTCATCACAATACTCTTTTTTTTTACAATGCAAGGCGACCTCTTTATATAGAGAGATCCCATGTAGAAATTTGAAAATACAATATTAAATGCAGAAAATAAAATACCAAACAAATAAAAGCAAATATGGAACTAATTCTATTATAATAAAATAAAATCAGCTCCAAATATGGTGAGTCTTCAAATCTTCCAGATATGCTCTGAATCAAATTAAATCAAATTTAAATAAGGCTAATACAAAAATCTTTAATAGTTCTAATTAATTTGAATTTGAATTTTGATTCAGCACGTGACGTCATCCTAGCCATCCGATTCGATGCTGATCTGTGTTCCCACCACCTGTGCATTTGGTTTAATTGATTGGTTTGGTGATCATACAAAAAATAAAGTTCAGGTTCGATTTTAAATTAAAAAAAAACCAAATCAACTCAATTAGATTATAAACCAAATCAAACCAACCAAACAAATATTAGTTTGGTTCGATTAAAATTATATTTTTTATCTCAAAACTTTTCTAAATCTTTTCATAATGATATTAAATATTGCTATACAAATATCTAGATAATAGCCTTAATACAAGAGTAATTAGCACAAGAAATAATTTAAGCTAAATGAAAAAGTTATCCCAACTCTCAATAACAGTCTACAAAAATTGTCCAGGCACATGAAATATCTTAATCGCATCACCGTAATAGGCTTAACAAAAAAGACAACAAGACTTTAAGAGCAATTGCATAATCAACTTCACAACATAATCAAAATTACGTAACAAAATTATATTTATATGTAGGGTTATTTAATAATCGTTTGATTCAGTTGATTTGATTTCTAAATATATGAAATTGAACTCAAACCAATTAACCAAAATATTCGAAATATCAAATCACCACCAAACTGTTGGATTTTAAATCAAACCAACAACAACAACAACAACAACCAAGCCTTAATCCCACTAGGTGGGGGATTCTAAATCAAACCAAACAGCTAAATTTAAACTGGTCGGTTCGAGTTTTCAATTTAAACCATTGTTTGCATGCCTCTACCATTGAGAGATTGTGCTCATTGCCGTTGATTTTTTTTTTGGAAAATTACATAAAATTGTAGTTACATATTTATTACCTTTTAAATAGTATATATGCTTTGCTTAGTTTAACTTCTATTAGGAATAAATGAAACATGCATGAAATATTTTGTCTATCAAATGTCATCGGCCCAACACAGTCCCACAGACATCTCGTCGGGTGCCCCATTACTGTCATTCGGTCGTCGTCGGCAATAATATATTGGCCGCCGTTGACGGTAAGTCACGATGTGCAACTGCATTGTTAGTTACCATCGATATTCATGTCACTCATCACTAGCCATCGGGTGCTACCAATTGCCACCACCAACACCACTAAGGATGTTTGAGTTAGGTTAACTATAATTTAACTATTTTATAAAAAAAAAATTCATGGTTTAATTGTGATATTGATGGAGTGTCATTAAAAATTATAGGATAAATCTTGAAGAGTGATTAATATGTAAATATAATTTTTTAAAATAGCATGTATGCAAGTCTCTTCTTTTTTTTTGTGATAGCACAATCATTCACTAGTTTTTTTTTTCTTATCTTTTGTGATTGCATGATGTTTGTGATATGTATGTCTACATATATAAATGTTGCCTCGTTTGGTTTGAGCTTTTTTTTTGGACAAGAGAAAAAATATTTTATTTTTTAAGTTTAATGGGAAAGAAATTTATTTTAATATTAAAAAGTGTATAAAATGTGGAATATTTTGAATTCTAATATTCGTATTTGTTTTGGATATGAAATAAAGTTAATTTTTATAGTTAAAATTTGTGTTAGATAAAAAAATTGTTTCGAACCAAACGAGAGGTGCATACCAAGTTCATGAGTCTCTTTTTATTGTGCCCTTTGAAGTTCAATTCCTAATTATTGAAATATGCAGTTGCATCTATCTTCTTTTGAGGTCTTGTTTCTTTCTATAGTATGTACAGCTTGTAATTATATTTTATTTCTGCAGAATCTGTGTCCAAAATTGGGTCAGGTTTGTTTCTTCTTGTTCAAGTAGTTCTGTTGCTGGACTTTGTACATGGATGGAATGACAACTGGGTCAGCAAGGATGAACAGTTCTGGTGAATGGTCTAATTTTTCTAAATACAATGCATTTGATGATTCATGTAATGTAGACTGCACACTGTTGTCTGTTCTGAATCTAAATGATTTGTGTTTATGCCATATTACAGGTATATGGCCCTACTTGTCGTATCACTTGTTTGCTACATAGGCACTTTTACCTTTTCAGGACTGTTGTTCCACTGGTTTGCTCCATCGGGCCATGACTGCAGCCTCAACTCCTTTTTTATAGTCTTAACTTTGGTTCTTGTTTTCGTTTTTGCGGTGGTGGCTTTGCATCCAAAGGTTTGTCAACTAATTTTGTTTCACAATGGAACTTATAATGCCAACCAATTTCTTTTTGTGTGAAAAGGCTATTTTAAGGAATTAGCATTGATGCTGGAACTGTATTTAATGTAAAAAGACTTGTGTTCTCCAGTATTCAAATTCGGAAAAGAAATTTTAAGAACTTCATGTGGATCCACTGTTTTTAAGGACCCGATGTTATGTAGATGCTGTTTATTGGTTGTGACTGTCAGTTTTGACCTCTGGAAAACTTTGAAGGGAACACATGCCATGTCCAGGAAGTCTATAAACAACTATATTGATGCCTGCAGGTCAATGGCAGCCTTCTTCCTGCTTCGGTGATCTCTCTGTACTGCACTTACCTTTGCTACAGCGCACTGGCTAGTGAGCCACGTGACTACGAGTGTAATACTCTACACAAGCACTCAAAAGCAGTTTCCACAGGAAGCCTCACTGTCGGTTTGCTCACCACTGTACTCTCCGTGGTCTACTCTGCTGTTCGTGCTGGGTCTTCCACCACGCTGCTTTCACCCCCGAGCTCGCCTCGTGCCAGTAAATCCCTGAAATTGGTTTTATCTAAAACCTTTTGAATGATCATTGATATCATTTTGACTCACTAGGTTTCGTTTCTTATTCCTAGGTTCGGATAAACCTCTGCTTCCCTTTGACAGGGTAGAGGAGCAGGATAGGAAGAAGGAAGAGGCGAGGCCGGTCACGTACTCGTATTCTTTCTTCCACCTCATCTTCTCTCTGGCAAGTATGTACTCGGCAATGCTCCTCACCGGCTGGTCAACCTCAGTCGGTGAGAGCGGGAAACTTGTGGATGTTGGGTGGCCTTCTGTTTGGGTCAGGATTGTGACTGGCTGGGCCACTGCCGCGCTCTTCCTCTGGTCCCTTATCGCACCAATCCTCTTCCCCAACAGGGAGTTCTGATCGCCAATTAGTTCTGTGATAAAAAAAAAAAAACTCAACGACTGTGTCTGCTCAGCCATAATAATTTTACTGTGGGACATGAAGTGCTGATTGTTGCTATATTTTTCCGATGAACATCCGTTGCATTTGCGTGTGTGTGTGAGCGCAAGTTGAATTTCTATTGGGCGTTGATCCTCAACAAATGTTATAATGTATTCATTTCTACGAGTTTTATTTAAGTGCTAGCTGTTGATTTTCCCAGCACTTTCATACCGACATTTCTATTTCTCAGCGGCCACTCTTACTCTCAATCTTCGGTCGATTCTATTTATTTCATGCTGTAATTTGGTCATATGCATCCGAGAATATGTTTTCTAGGTGGTCGAATAACAACAGATTGAGAAGTTGTGGTAATAACATGTATCTTGACACATACGTGACCAGAGAAATAAGATACAAGTGAGAACTGTTAATAAGTAGCAAATTTACCAGATGTTTTGTAATATACAAATTTATAATACATGAAAACTTTGGTTTCATATAATATACATTTGTGGGTTCGTAATTACGTATAGACATAAAAGATCAAGTAGAGGAATATACAAGCCACTAGCTACTACGATTCATTCGCTGCTTCTAGAAGGCGAGATCATATTGCTGAAGCAAATCAACATACATTGAGTAGCTACGAATACCATCTGGGGTCTGTGAACTTAGCAGCTAAATGGAGAATGATAGAACTGCCTGGCAACCAGATAAGTATGTCAGACCAAAATATTAGTAGTTAAACTATGAATAATGTAAGGAGAATCATGTGCCAATATGATTCAAATCACAATGAATAATGTTAAGGAGAATCATAAGTAATTTCTGTGCCGATATAACACAAACTTAGGTAGGTATTAATGCAAAGAAGTAGGTATAGCGTGACATTAGGTAGGTATTCATCTAGAATAATATGTATCACTTGTACTCATATTTTTTTTTTCAATTTATACCTACTTGATTTCAAGCTATATTTGTTTTTTTTAGATAAATACCTACCTAATATATTAGCCGAATAATCCTTCCGATCAAACGGACCAAACGGTCTGTTTGGCCAACCAAATGGTCTAATCATTTGATGAACTATTTGGTTGGGCCAACCGGGCAGTTCGTCTGGATACTTGACGTCTTAACATTGTTTATGATATTCTGCAAGTGGGGCTTGCTCGCCTGCATGGCACTGCGTGATTGACGAGCGAATTGCTAACATAATTCACTTGCCACATGTAATAATTTCTCTCTTTTCTCTGTTGTGGGCTTATCCAAAAGAAAAATGTTAGGTATCCCAAAAAAAACTTTTGCATAATGCTTTTTTCCAACAATTGAGTGCATTATTATTAGGATATTGCTTTCATCTATTGGACAAAAGTATTGTTCAAAAGTCCTAGAAGTCTTTTGGTCATTGTTTTGGGCTATGTAGCATTATCCTTTCCAAAAAGGCGAGGCGGACAAGATGATTGAGTTCATCTTTTTCTTGGTCTTTCACCTTCAGCTTTGACCAATTTTGAATAGTCTTCCTCAGGGGCTTGCCATGTGTGTGAGCTGCAGTGTAATCTCTTTGCATTACCGTTAGCAAAAGTAACGCCATGCAACCCAAAAAGGGAGCCTTAAAAGGTTTTTGGTCTAGATGATGAAACATTTATTCATCAAACAATATTCTATCCCGTGATTATAATTCTTTTAGGGCTCCACCTTCTTGAAGATTCACATGGTGAGCAGCTTAAGGTTGTTCATTTTGCTTCAGCTCATGATTCGATTTTGGTTGAAGGATCGGATAACTGTTTTCACTGTGAAAATGAAAAGCCTATGCACCTATTGTTCTATTCTTTTTTGCAGTATGAAGCTTCTGGGCTTATTCTATTACATTTTCTAAGGAAGAAAGAACTGCAACCTATCCCCAATTTACCACATCTAAATCATGGTAGATTTAGCGTAATCTTAGGAACTTAATATGTAAAATGAAATCAATCGAATGAAATGGACTAGATTTTGATGGATGAGCTTGTATGGGACAGAAGTAAGCTCTTTTTATGTACTTTTGGCTTTGACATACCTCCATAACAGAGACTAGAGAGGACTCTTCCATTGGAGAGTTCTTTCTTGACGTTGACCTTCTTATATGTGTCTCTATCGTATTGAGCTGCTTAAACATTTGCCTCAACAACTTCAACTGCTCTTTTCCTCTTTCTGAATCCTGCTGCATGATAATCCTCTCATCTTCAAGCTGCTGCAGCCTTCTTCTCAGTTGTTCAAGGTCTGATGGGGTTGTAGCACATCCAACCATTGGATCCATGAGAGCATGGTGATAGTTAACCAAATTGCCCATCTTGGGTACTGTCATCTTGCTCCCATGATGAATGTCAGCAACTTTACCAGGTATAGAGAACTCACTCCCTAAGTGCTTTCCCATGAGTTCTTTGCTCAAACAATCATGATGTTTATAAAGATAATCTGAAGATTCTTTAGGCCTCAGCTCAGGCATTTCAATCATGTTCTTAGTCTCCGTGATTGATTCCTGCAGGACTTTTCTACAATTTTCGCCAGGCTTGCAGCCAATGTGGCTATCTGGGACTTCAAATATGTCAAGCACAAAGGCAGATTGCACTTCATTTCCATTGCTTTCTCCTTCCATGGATGAAACATTTTCAGTATCGTCAGACTGAGCAGCCGAATCGAATGTAGCTTCATCTTCCAGCTTCATGTCTTTGCCTTCTCTGCTGGAATCAGAAGAACCACCACTACTCTTTGCAGAAAACCAAGAGCTAATGGATGAAGTTGTTAGCAGCTGGTTGCTGCACACAGTAGAACTTGATCCAACTTCTTCCGAATTCTCTGTCGGGATCAAGTTTTTCACTTTCTTGTTAACTTCTTCTGCGTGACGCCTCCAGTCAAGTTTTTCATCTTTAGCTATAGCCTCTTGGATCAAATCAGGTGCATCTTTCTCAGAAGTCTCTATGCATTTATGTGTCAAGTCACTAATCATCCTCCATACTGATCCTCCTGAGGAGGAAACCAGACTTTTATCATCAATGTCGTCGATTTCGGAACAAAATTGAGTGCATCGAAGAGAGGGCAGGGAAACAATTCTCCTGAGATTTCCTTTGAAACTCCCTTTGTGTGATTTTGCACTCATTTCGCCAAAAGATTTGCTCTCACTTTCTATGAAATCAGTAGTGCTGATGCCAAGACTTGAAAAATTCTGCGTGTAATCTTCGAGCTGGTAATGTAAGGATTCAATCTCCATGTCTTTCTGTTGAATGAGTTCTTCAAACATTTCCAACGACTCTTCAGCATGGTGTATCCTTTCTTCTGCCATTCTTTTGTATTGGCAGGCTTCCATTTTTTCTGCAGCTTTCTCTCTCTGCAGGCGAAGGATCATTGATAGAGCTTCACTAGCTGCAGTTGCTGAAGCTTCCCTCTCCTCTTCTAGCTCAGAATAGAGCTTTTTCATGATAATATACTGGTTGCCGAGAGCTTCTTTTAGAGCAGCAATCTCACGTTTCTCCATTTCTGGAAATAGTTTTACTTGCTTCCTTGAGTGAGGAAAAAGAGTTGATGTCTTTCAGTGTCATAAAAAATATCCAGAGTACAACTGACAATCGTCATTTGTAAGAATTATAACTGGAAATCATGATCTATTCACATATGTTGAAATGATATTTGGCAATGTTCTTGCCTAGTATTAAATTCATATTTTTACAAGTATTTGACAATGTCCTGGCTACATTTTTTAAAAAATATTGTCGACTGTTATTCCCATTCTTGACAAAAATGCACTAAAAAGTGTGAGATGTAAGATCTCAGTTCATCCCTCTATCAAGCCCTTCTGTAGAGGTCGCAGTACCATCAAAACAAAAATGTTTGTGAAAGTGTTTGTTAGAACCTCTTCTCTAATACCTCTGATCAAATAGCTCTTCTCTAACTGCTTTCAAAGAACTGTTCTATTCTAATGAGCTGATGCTTTTGCAAGGAGTAACTTTTTCTCTAACACCCGTAGTTGAACAACTCTCTTCTAATAGTTCTTTTTTAACAGTTTCTAAGAAACAATTCTACTTTAATGAGCTGATGATTTTACAAAGAGTAACCTCTTCTCTAACACTCGTAGTCAAACAGTTCTCCTCTAACAACTCTTCTCTGATAGCTATTCTGACAGGTTGAGAACTCCTAACATGAGATTTCAGGATATCTAGAAAAGTGGCACAAGCTCTCAGAAGGGTTTAACAAGCATGAGTCAGAACTTCTTAAATCTCTCGCGAGTGACTCTAGATATGATTAGATATGACAAACTGCACTCATTATGTCTCCTCCTTTCCAAACTATAAATGAAGGGATAGAAGATGGACTAGGGCTCTCTCTCTCTCTCTCTCTCTATCTCTCTGGTATTTATTTCCTTCTTTGGTTTCCACTTGAAAACACCCAAGCTTTGTAAAGATCTCATTAGATTAGTAAATTTAAACAGCCAAGATGTCATCATGGTTTTTCTCCCGAACAGTCGAGTTTTCATGTAAAAATTGTTGTCTTCTCTCAGCTTCATTTGCTATCTTATTTTATCCTATTTTGGACAATTTTTTGCATCAACGAGAATTATTGGAATTTTTATCTCTTTTGGAGATAATATAAATTTTGTTTCGTTGATGTTAGGGTAAGCCAAGATCTTCTACATTTTGAGTAAACCAACAACCACCTAAAAATCACCGTCATGTTGGTGGAGTTGTAGATTAACAAGGGCTCTAAAGAAGAAGAACACATCAGCGGCTCTAATGGCAAGAAAAAATGGCTAAGCATTTGAAAGAATACAGAAAAGCAAGCACAAAGGGCCACCTTCTATGAATGATCAAGGATAAGGAATATAAATTACAGCATTAAAGAATATATATAGGGAGATAGGGGACTAACCTGCTGTTGAATTCTACCTCTGCAAAGTTTCAAATAGGAAAGCCCTTTATCTATAAATCCTACCAATGAAAGGCTAATTAAAACAAATATGAAGATCCATTAATCTATGAAGCCCAAGAGAGGCCAACAAACGTATACCCATTACCTTAAATTAAGATCATAGCAATCCCATCGCCATTGAGCATTGCCAAAGCTTTTCTTCTGCCTGCCATTGTTTTTCCCTTGGCTTTCTTTCTTCTTTTTCCCGTTTATTCGAGAAGATGGAGGAAAAGAGGGGAGAGAGAGAGAGAGAGAGAGAGAGAGAGAAACAAAAGGCAGTCCTCCGCGAGGAATCCGAAGCCCTTATGCCCTCATTTTTCCGGCCCTGGATGCCGCTTGTCCTGCCGTTCCTCTCTGTTATTGCATGTGGAGTAGGAGAGAATCCCGGTGCTCTTTGAAAATCCGTTGCTTGTAACGGGAAGTTAACGGCTCAACGGTCATAACGACGGGGTCCACCATGTAGAACTTCTAATTTTAGTGGCAAATGAAAGATGGCAATGTGGATGTTTCTCTGCTTCAACACCGAGAATTGTGATTCGGGCTGTTAACCATTCAATCCGGAGCTGATCCGTTGATCTGTTGATCTGTTTCTAGCTCAAGATTGAATTGAAAATTTATTATCCAATTTTAATCCAATTCAATACTTATATTGGAAGACTTTGATTCGATCTTAAACTAAGCTCAGATTGATTTAAACTCGATCTGAACCAGCCAAAGTCGTTTCGACTTCTTCTGCTTGATTTTTTATCTTTTAGGCTCTGTCTGGTAATAAGAAGAAAAAAAAGAAGATTTGGTTGAAATTTTTAACTATTTTTGAAAAATGTATATGATGTGAAATAAAGTAAGTTTGTTATATTAAAAATTGTGTAGGATATGAAATAAAGTTGATTGATTTATTGAGAATTGTGTTTGAAGTGAAATAAAGTTATTGTTTAATGTTGGAATTTGTGTGAGATGAGATATAAAATAATTTTTTAAGTTTTTTTAAAATAAATTTAAGATTTTGGCCATGGCTAATTTTAGTCATGATTTTTAGCTCATTGCCAAACAGAGCCTAAAGTGTAAACCTTAAGTACCATATGCTTCTTCATTCAATCATTTTAAATCCTGACCATCTGATCCAACATGTGTTGCAATTTGATGGATTTAAAGAGGAAAGAGACACACAACAATCACACAGAACGTGAAAAAAAAAATCTCACACGAAGTTCAGAATTTTAATTGTGTCAAAAAACCTCATTACAATGATTTGTAGGACTTATATTCAAAAATCTTAAAATTTGATCAAAAATAAAAATATATAATTTTTGATCTTCTAATAGCCTAAATCATACTGATCCGTAGCCCAAAATCTAGTTTGATTCGAGTTTATTTAGACTATTAAAATTGAATTCCAGTAATTACTAAAAATAGAAAGAAATTACAGAATTTTTAATTTTGATAGACTAAATGATAAACTTTTAGATCGACATTGTGGTCAAGATGGTGGATTAGTCTCCTCGAGAACTTTCCAAATTAGGACTGAACACTGAAAACAAACGCCTATAACAAAAGTTATTTTTATTTTAATGAACGTGTGTTGAAATCGTCTAATTGCATCCACTAAGCCCAATCTTAATCCTGTCAATTTTATCCGAGTATTCTAATGTCGTGATATCCGCATTGCCATCTATCTTAATTTAATAGCTAAAAAAAAATTAGAACAAAATATTGATATGCATATTTGAATAAGATTCTAGGGAAAAACTTTAAGGTAGTCCGTATTAACATAATAAAAATAATTATTTATATGTGGATGCCCCTAAAATTTATTATTTGTATTAATTATATTATTATTTTCCAATAATTCATATCTCAAGCTCCCCCAATCTAATCCTATAATAGCACGTGATTAAATCGACTAAAATTTTGAAACTAAAAAGGCTTGTTTGGTGGCCACACTATTTTGATTGTGCAAAAAATCAAAATAATTTTTTTATTAAAAAAATAAAAAAAATAATATTAGATTAATTTTTATCATATTTTATATAATTTTTAACATTAAATAATTCTACTTTATTTCATATTTTATATTATTTTTAATACGTTAATCAATTTTATTTTATATTTTATATAATTTTTAATATAATTAATTTTATTTTTTATCGTACACAAATCTTAAGACAAACCTATAATTTTCATAATCAAATTGGCCTTTTTGTCGGGCTCTAAAAGTATATCATAATTAGTTTTTTTTATCGATAGATCATTATTTAAACTAAGGGACTAAATGACAGCGCAAACACAAACTCGAAGACTCAAATCTAGGCTTTTCAAAATGTGGGACCTATTTGCAGCGTCATTCTAACCTCAGGGGTTCATGTGCAATTTACCCTTTATTTTATTTAAATTTAACAATTTTTTTATATCTCGAAGCCTTTTTGCTTAAAATAAAATCGGTTAAACTCGTCATCAATTCGATATCTATATTATGACGTTTATTTATAATTATTCTTATATATATTTAAGATAGTTTATAAATAAAAAATATTATATAGGATTATATTGAAAATATTAATGTATAAATTACATATGTAATACATATTACAATAACTATATAAGTTTAAAAAAATTATATTGAATATATATTATATATATATATAATAGATATTTAAATTAGTAAATGGGATTAAAATTTAAGCTCGTTAAATTCAACTAAAAAATTAACTAAAAATTGAATAAATTAATTTTAGTTAATTCGAATCAAACTAAACATAAATTTAAAAATTTCAAATGTAAGGGTAACTTACTTGAACTCGATCCGTTATAAACCTTAGTTGTGGTTTTGATCTTCGAACCAAATTAATGATTCTATTCATTCACCTCGAAGCTTTTTTATTTGATACAGCATATCCTTTCATGCAGTATATTCTACTTAACAAAAATTACATATTTCGATATTATACATTTTATATTATGCCTTTTACATAAAATTTTTGAAATATTATACATTTTATATTTTTGTTAACTATAATTAAATTAAATTTTAAATTAAATTTAATTTTTTGTTGAATTTGCGCTATGTCAAGAGGTCGGATTTTTGGATTAAATTTTTGGTGATCCGAAATTTTTATTTAAATTTTGTTCAATAATTTAAGTCAATAATTTTGAAATATATAATAATAATAATAATAATAAATTTATTACCTATCATATTTTCAACAAGTTAACCAAAAGCATAATTAAACATTACAAAAATGAAAATATTAAAAATAAATTGAGTATACAATAAATATTTAACATCATCTATTTCTTTTGATAAAAAATATTTTTAATATCTTAACGTTAATCTAACATAAATAATAATACATAATTTTAAATTAAAATTATAAAATGATCTATTCTAGGTTCAGTTCACAATTATAAAGTGTTTACAATAAAAAAAAGCGTGATAACAAATACAAAAATATTAATAAAAAAGAAAATATAAAATCTAGAAGATAGTGTTACAAGCAAAAAAAAAAGGAAAATTATATATAAAAATTTATTGCATGCGTACCTTATCAAAACTTTAATAAAGTCAATCAAACATAATTAATATCTACAATAAAATAATAATCAAGTAGTAATCAAACAAAAAATTTTATACAAAATTAATTATAGGATTTTTATTTAGTTTTTATATTTGTTAGAATTAGAGCGAGAAATTTGAATTTGAGATGCTAACAAAAAATAAAGGGATAATTACCTACATGCCGCACAATTTAGTTTTATTTATGTCTTACCCATCCATTCTTAGTTAATTACGCTATGCTCACTCAAAATATTATAAAATCTTACATACACACATTTTAACTTATTTCTATTATAATGAGTAATCATAATTTTTTAATAACCTAATTATGTTAGATTATAAAAAATCTGGGTCATTCATCATATTATTTTAAAGATATTTAAATATATTTTGAGTGAAAATCTTAAAATCTTAATGTTTAGGTGGCGGCAAAGGAAGGAGACATCTGCGATGTGAATTGATTTTAGGACAAATCAACGCTCACACTATTGAGGAAGAGAAAAAATATGTACTATTAAAAGTAAAAATATAATTTTAATGATTTACTAATAGAATATATTTTTTTCAAATAGATTTTGATTAAGTTTTAACTCAAATGTGATTTTATAATATTTTGAATGTGCATAATATAATTAATTAAGAATGGATGAGTAAGGCATAAATAAAACTAAATTATGTGGCATGTTGGTAATTATTCCAAAAATAAAAATTTTATTTAGATACTCACAAAATTAATTATATATGTGAAATATATAATATTTGAATAATTTGTTGCCGGTATTCCACGTGGACGATTGACCTTCGTTGTTGCATAAAATATATGAAATATTTAATTTGATTTGGAAGTAAAAAACTTATTCTAAATTTTAATCTACCAAATAATTCAGTTGCATCTTTTAACAGTCAAAAATCTTATGGCTTAAGATCTCTTAATTAAAAAAAATCTCTTAATTTAATAAGCTAATGGCAGTAGAATTGAATGATAGGACACCAATAACGTTCTTCAAGCAAGTTAGACTAACGATCAACATGCATTTAAATATTGAAAATCATTTCGTGTGAAGTAATAAAAAAGATCAATGACAGTGCATAGTAGTTGAAGCTTTCAATTCATTTGAAAATGTTTGATTTATTCAATGCCAAGCATTTGATTTTATACATAGGTGACATTTCGGACGATGAAGCTACAAACATGAGGACTAATTTCCTTCTAAAGAAGGATGATATTAAAGTCATGAATCTATGAAGCCTAGAAAAAGTTGATTGAATCAAGTCTAGATTGATCCGACACATTAATTGACCTACTTTCAAGATAGATTGGACAACTTTCTTCACTGGTCAAAAAGTGTATCTTGAAGAATTGACATATTGAATCAGATGCGATAAATATTATTCATACTATTATTAATCTAACATTGCTTGCTCCTGAAACTCATATTATAAAAGTAAAAGAACTTTTATTTAAAAAGATGTTATGCCAATATTCTTTAGCACTTTAATTTATAATAGTTATAACGATTGTAATCTTTGAAGCTTAATGAAATATTAATTCTAAAAAAAAAAAATATACATTTTGATTTCAAATGATCATCTAAGATATATCTTATTTAAACGTTGTATTATTTAAAAATGATTAAAGTTTAAGCTGAACAATCTATAAGTCATTTTAGAGCCATTTTGTAAAATTATATATAACAACAATAAAGCTTTATTCGAAAAATCATATCAAATAGTATGTATATTTAATCTATAAATCATATCCATTATTTACATATCCCTTTCATTTTATTTACATAGAATCTACATGAAATGTAATGTTAAGAATGAGTGTTTAAATATGTAATTCATCAAATATATATATGAATATTTATAGGGATAGGTTTTCTTCATTTTATCAATATTCGAATAAACTAAACAACGTTCTAAAAAAAATTGTTGAGTATGTAAAGTAAAATAATATTTTTTATATTTGAATTTGTGTAAAATGATTTTAAAAAATTATTTATTATTATTATTTTTTATTTTTTAAATTAGTACTATTTTGGTCCTGTTTTGGTCCTCACGCCAAACAGGGCCTAATAAGATTTAGTTTTAGTTTTAATTTCTCTAATAAATTGAAAATATTAATTTTTTAAAAAATTTCAATATTCCCTTCCAACATAATTCATATCATGATTTTGATTTTTGATTCAAAAATTTAAATTTTATAAAATTTTATTTCTAAAATGTAGGAGTTTTGGCCAAAATAAATTTAGCAAATTTCATATCGATGTTAATTGGAATTCGAATAAAATTGACAAAATCGATTCTGTAAAACTTAAAATTATGGTATAGATTATGCGTAATTAAAAGATTTCCTTAAAAAAATGTATACTTAATTCTATGCAAAATTCCTTCGAGTTCAAATGGCTAAATTTTGAAAATTATATTTTAGTTAATTACATAAATATCATTAATATTTAATTATTTTATATATTTATATCTAAATTTTTAATATTATAATTAATCAAAAATAGGGTCTTAGGATTTATTTGATTGAGTGTTAAATTTAAGTAAGGAAAGACAAAATATTTTATTTTATAGAATTGATATAAAAGAAATTTATTTCAATATTGAGAAGCATGTAGGATGTGAAATAAAATTAATTTTAAAATTAAAATTTATGTTGGATGTGAATAAAATTGATTTTTAAAATTAAAATTTATGTTGAATGTGAAAATAAATTATTATTTTTTGTTCTTTTTTGTGCGTATACCAAACAAGCCCATTAGGGTCTTTAACATGAATAGTTTTTTAAATAATAAAAAATAATTTTATTTTAATAAAAAAGATTAATTTATTCTAAATTTTATATCTGTAATAATTGATTCATTTTGTAATGACTGTAGAATATCAATGAAATCGAGCAATCTTAATTATATATCACAGAACAAATCTTTGAACACTACGATAAATGCAAAAACTTTCGTGACGGCAGATCAAACTCTGCAAAAGATGATCAGCAATTTATGCCACATTGTTTGACATCTGGTCCCTTGGATTTGATCACAAAGGGGTCGATCCTGACCCAGAGAAGGGAGAAGATGGAAGCCAGGAGGACCGACCAGATGACGACGATCGTCGGAGTTCTGTTCTGCTTCCCCATGAGCCCCTTGAGGAACGGATAGAGATGAAGGATCACCCAGAAGGCGAAGAAGAGCTTCCCGAAGAGCGGCCCCCACGATTGGTAGCCATTGTTGATCGCATCTGATATTCCTGCGACGACCCCGACGAGGTTGATGATGAGAATGGTCGTCGGAGGAATGAGAAGCGTCGTCCACTTGAAAGCGTAGAGCTCTCCGAACTCCTCGTCGTCGGAGGCCTTGGAGGTGACGGTGAAGTTGGTGTCGATTCCGGCGAGGACCTTGAGCAGCCCCTGCACGACGGCGAAGAGGTGCGCCGAGACGCCGCCGATAACCCAGAACTGCTCATTTCTCCACCATTCCTCGATGCTCACCCCGCTCCACCGCAGCTCCAGTATCCCCGTTGCGAAGATGGAGATGAAGAGCGCGATGAAGAAGAGGCTTGCGAATGTGCTAATCTGCAGTAGAATCAGTGGGAGATTTGGTTAGCTCCGGGCTAGGATGAACCTTGCGGAAGACGAAGAAGATGAGCGGACCGAGGGCATGATGAATTTGCCAGTGAGGAGGCAGACGGCGGGGAGGGTGCAGTAGGCGAGGAGGGGGAGGGAGGTGAAGGGGTAGATGGTGGTGTTGACGTAGGCGAAGCGCTCGAGCCACTTGAGGCGGCTGCCGTTCCTGTAGCCGTACCACAGAGGGCTGTGCCTGCTGAAGAAGATCTCCACTGATCCGAGAGCCCACCGGAGGACCTGATTCAGCCGATCGGAGAGATTGATGGGGGCGGAGCCCTTGAACGCCGGCCTCTTGGGCATGCAGTAGACCGAGCGCCATCCGCGGCAGTGCATCTTGAAGCCCGTCAAGATATCCTCAGTGATGGAGCCGTAGATCCAACCCAGCTGCAGAATTTTTCAGTAGTTTGAATCGGTGAGGATCGTTGTAGAAGAGATTGGTTTTTTTTTCAGGGAAGGCTTACCTCTGTTCCCCATTCTGTCTTGTCTTCATAGCCGCAGCTGATGACGTGAATGGCCTCCTTGAGCAGAGCTGCGGGGCTTGATGACGGGGGAACTCCGCCTTCCTCCATTAGAGTCGATGTGACGAAAGCTGCAGACTGCCCGAACTTCTTCTCGAAGTTCATCTGAGATATGAGCATCTCTTTGTCTTCATCAATCCCTGTTCAAAGTTCACAGGTATAAGAAGTAGACCATGAGGTAGAACGTTAATCTGGAGAGTCGACAATAGAAAACATAAACACATGTGAGAAACATAAAACACACATGATCTTCAGTCGGATAAACTACGTAGTCCAATAAGTTGTTTAATAAATTGATCAATGGGTTAGGCATCTGATGATTAGATTATCCAAGATGAAAAAGGCCCAGGATCATACACAGAAACACAAGATTTAGTGTGAAGAGCACAAACGGAGTAAACCCATTGGATGTCTAGATTTGACACCAAATCTTTACTCAAACCAATCGAAATACAAAATGGTTTTCTTCCCAAGAGGCTTTCGGGAGGATTACATGCTAAAAGAGTCACCTAACTCTAGTTGAATTAAAAGAAGAAGATGGCACACTCACACTATAATGCTCTTTGTTCTCTTTAGCTTCTTTGTGTTTTTTTGAACCAGAGCAATGGCAGCTTCACTATACAAGATGGTCATGCGCTGACAACTTCATCTAATTGCTCTACATAAGTTATTAGACACGCTTCTATGATGATGGCCTTGTAGATGCAACCCTTCAAACACAAGCTGTGCGTCTTGCCAATTCTTAGCCACTAATTGTGTAGTTGCCAATCTGCAACACTTTAATTACAGCTGCTTCAATGGCATCCTTATGCCACTCCTTTACAGCCATATATTGATGTCCCTGCTCTAGGTTATTCAACAAAGGATCTTCGATGTCAGGCTATTCGAGTTAGGGTTCTTCAGATGCCAAAGATATTCGATTAAAGAATATAAGACTAAAATGGATACAATAATTTCCCTTTCAACAAGATCTTATACAACTTGAAGTTACAATGATATTGACCTCATAAGTACCTCTCTCTCTCCCTCCACTTGGGAAAACCTTCCAGATGAGTTTTTCGAGAAGATGAAAAGTTAGCTTTTGACATATAAGGTTAATGTGAGTATTCCTTATAGTTATCACGAGCCTAACAATTAGCTGAATATAGAGAGATATTTTGACTCTTGCTTTATACCTAAGCAAATTTAGGAGATTATCGGAGGAAGAAAAGCTTCTTTCTCATAGGTCTTCCTCGAATAGAGAGGGCTTTAGGCAAACTCCGTTCACTTGGATCTCCAGGATTGACTTTTTTTCACTACACCAACATCTTGCTAGCAATGGGTCCTCGACTTGTTAGCCCAGTAGCTTCTTATGTTGCGATGGATCTTCTGCAGGCACTTCACTCCGATAGAGGATCCGCACATCGTGAGTTGATTCATACGAGTAACTTTCAGCCAACTTCTATTTATAGGCAAGTTGAGGTTATCCTCTTGGGAAAGCTAACACACGCACTGCCTTTGGGTCTTGTTTTGGCTTTGCTTTGGCATTGTCCTTATTCAGTCAAGTTCAAAGATTTAACTACAAACGTAGATAAGACAACTCAGATATTTGGTTGTTGTAGCCTTGGATATCATACAATTTACTTGGAAGTTGTCCAGCAAGCTCCGAACAAGTGTGCTGTTCAGCTAGCCTTTCTTCTTCTGTGGCTCCTTTTGACAGGTACAATTCTCAAAGTCTTCTTTGAGGGTCTTCCTTTATTCAATGAGGCTACTTTGTCGAGCCTTATTCGACTTCCTCCTCCTTTTCATAAGGAGGTCTATCCCAACATTTATAGATGACCTTGGAATCACATAATGATCAATGGACAATTCCACAATTACTCACACGAGGCATTTATTTAGTGATGCTCCCGAAGTTCTAAGAATAAGTAAGCAACTTCTTTGGCACCCCTTTTTGAAGAATGCATTTCTTTGAGGATTACTCTTCTTTTGGTGCACTTTCTTTCTTCTTCTTGTTGCCCTTATCAAAATACAAATTTCTCCAACAATCTTTCTTTATCTTCAAGTAGGTCACCATCCAAAAACACCTTCTTCAAGGATAATGTTGTTTGAGAAGATTCTTGTTGAAACTTGAAAGTACTGTTCTTACACAAAACCTCCTCAATACCTTGAGAACTTCTCAAACAAACTCCTACTTAACTTTTCATCAATGGCTTGTTGGAAATCCTAAAGCAATTGATCTTCCTCAACTCTCATAAGGACGGACTACTACAACCTTTATCTTGACTAGCCCTACGATAAGGCTTAGTGAATTCACGCTAACAGTGCTTTAGACCTCAAAAAAGACTATTTAGGGCTTGTTTGGTTGGAGGATGAATTTGGGTAAGGAAAGAGAAAATAATTTATTTTATAGAGTTGATGGGAAAGAAATTTATTTTAATATTGGGAGGTGTATAGGATGTGAAATAAAGTTAATTTTAAGGTTGGAATTTGTGTTGGATGTGAAATAAAGTTGATTTTTAAGGTTGGAATTTGTGTTGGATGTGAAATAAAGTTATTAAAATTTATAATAAATTTAAAATATTATTAATATATATTTTTGCCCATTTTTGGGCTCATGCCAAACAAGGCCTTAAAGTGTTTTGGATCATATTTAGCATTTCATATTGTTTACTACTATGTTTTGTTTAATTTTATTTTCTAATTTTGAATAAAATTTGTTATGTTAATTAATATGAGTTGGGAGAATTTGCTTCACATTTTACTTGACTATCAGTATCTTTAGATTGTTATACAAGTTGCCTATATATTCTTCTCTTAGGGAACGTTTGATTTAATGTCTCTAAAAGTGGTAGAAATTTCCTACCTCTTAGTAAATCAGAGTTGTGTATTTAGGGGTTTTGGTTCAATATTATTTATATATAAGTGTTACGTTATTTACCTAGATGTCAATATTATCTAGTACTATGTCATCTTTAAATTATTGTTTGTTTTGTTAAGTATTATTACATTCAATGATAATAAAAAATCAATGCAATCTTAGCTCTCTTTTACAATTAGGGTGACTTTTAGATTTCACTCAATTTTAAATGACGCATCATTTTAGAGTGTCAATCTTTTAATTCTTTACAATGTTATCTAAACATATTATCAAACCAATACAACAGAGCATCACAATAACATTGATCCAAATGCCACCTTAGATAATTTGCCTTAGATCTCTCCTACTATGTTAACCATACTTTTCTGATATTTCAGCTACATCTACATGGGACACCCTCATCTGAAATGATTGAAACAAGAAGTAATAAGTACTGACCTCCCTCTGCTGGAAGCTCGGCTTTATTCTTGAGGTACTTGTTCTTCTTCCTGCGGCCAAAGCAAGGGCAACAATCACAGCTTACCATCTTTGGTCTCTTGGGACCTTTTGGAGGGTTGTAGCCATAAAGGGCCTGGCGCCGGAACACGCAACCTGTTCCCACGTATACTGGACCTTGGATACCGTCGAGTCCCTTCATGTTAATCTGATAAAAGAGCCAAAGCAATATGTTTGAATCAAACACAGATTTTGCTCAGATTAGCTACCGCACAGGAATCATGCTTACATCGAAAAAGACAGTGTTCCTGTTTGCATATCGATCATTCCTATCAATGCCGTCAAATCTCTGTGGGAACTGCACATAGCAGACCTTCCTCCCAACCTGATGATCCATAAAGAAGCACATGGCCTCCCTTATGGCTTTGCTGTTGTTTATGAAGTGATCACAGTCCAAGTTGAGCATGAAAGGCGCATTTGTGAGCACTGCTGATACGCGAATCTGCAAAATCTCTACAAATTAGAAGATGTGAAAAGAGAAGGTTACAACATTTAGACTGCTTGAAATGAAATATTCAGCTGATTCAGAAAAATTTGACAGCATCCTCTGAGACTTCTACATTATGCCTTGTCAGAGCAAGTATAGAACGATGAATGTTGGAGTTACCAAAGCGTTCATGGCACCAGCCTTCTTATGATGCTGGAAACCAGGCCTCTTCTCCCTGGAGACATAAACAAGGCGAGGAAGCTCGTTGCCATCGACATCATGGCCGCCATTTTGGCCTAGAAAAACTTGAATCATGCCTGGGTGATCTCGGGTGTTGTTACCCGGCCACGGGGTTCCATCCTGCATGATCCATCCTTCTGGAGGAACTTTCATGGCTTTTGCAACCAATGCATTGATCCTAACCTTGAACTCTTCATATTCTCTCTAATACAACAAAGAAGAAGGATTCAGTTCATTTGCCTATTTCAAAAAAATCGTACCATTAATATGCTGGAGATTGAGTTCAACCTTCATGGCCCGCCTTTCCTTCACAAAGGTTGGTTGGACCTTGTCTTTGAGGTAATCAACCTTCAAAGAGAAGTACAATTCTGGGGCTCGAGGCTCGATATTGAACTTCTTGCAGAAAGGAGCCCACTTTCGAGCGAATTCAGCAGATTCTGAGAGTGCTTCAAATGTGAGCATGGAAGCACCATCATCTGATACATAGCATGAAACCTTGTCCACTGGATAGTCTACTGCTAGGATTGATAGCACAGTATTAGCAGTAACAAGAGGAGGCTCTTTTAGAGGATCAACAGTACTGACAAAAATGTCTACTGGATACAGCAATGAAGGCTCTCCTTCCCTTTCATATCTGCACAAGTTACCAAAAACTCAAAAGGCTTATTGAGCTAAGTTTTCATGTAATGTTGTGAATTATACGTGACATCCAAATCTTTGAAGTGAGAGAAGATATAAAAAAACTCAAGTGCGGTACAGCTTGTGTCTCTAAAGGGTTCCCTATAGAACAACTGACACTGATGCTGAGCGGTTTGCGTGACCCTTCAACAGCATCCTTAAGCCCAAGAAAACATATGACGAGTAGAAAAAGGGGTGCTCTTGTCCCTACTTTTGAGAATAAGAGGAAGATAACGATGGAGGCTACCGCACTTGAGAAAAATATAAGGATGCAATAAAGTCATTCATATGGTCTTCATTAATCTTCAAAAGACAGAGACAAAGATTCTTGTAGATTACAACTTCATTTACCTTAGAGAGAGGCGATCAAGATAAGTCTCACGATCAATCGGAAACCACTTTGGAAACTGATCAAGAATCCAAGAAATAGCGAACCAGATCTCACAGATGACTGAGGTGAGCCACAGGCCAATGGCATCATGAACTGGATGTAGAATCCGATATCGGAGAAAGAAGGCAAGGACGGCAAGGCGAAGCGCAATCACCATTCGATAGGGATTGATTTTACTCGAAGCAATGGGAACCTTCCGCGAAAGCGGCTGCCTTGCCTCATCCATCCTATAAAGCCATTTTAGTTTCATCACTGATGATCAGTGACAACTTCTCCTTCCCCATTATTGAACAGTACCAAGATTGAGAAAGGAATTTACATACATAGACATATCAGGATCAATGTCTTCAGGGTCTCCTCCTAGAAGCCCTTGCTTGGATTTCCAGTCATCCATTCTCTCCCTCCATCCTCCATCTTTCTTTTCATCCCACCTCTCACTTCCTAAAATTATATGTCATCATCATCATTCGTTCATTAACTTATTCTTGGCTTGAATATCATAACAATAGAAGTTCTTTGTGAGGTTGATGATGTTACCTGGCTCTGATACAGGGTAGGGATGCACACGCTTGTGCAGGGAGGATGAAAAATCTCCATGGCTATGGCCATTGGAGATGGGGAATTCTCCACTCACCTGCATCATATTGATTCTTCATATTTGTGTTGGAAGCACGAATTTAAAACTTGTGGAAACTGACATGAAACTCGCAAATATTGTGTACTATTGCAAGCTAATGTTAGATTTATTTTTCTTCTAACATCTGTATTTCACGCTCTCCCTTGATTTTATCTTCATTTTATGCATATTTTTTTTGTACTTTTTATCTTCCTACAGGTGGCCTGCTTTCTTCTTGCTGCATTTGTGTACCTTGATCATACGTAATATGAACTCCAGAAACTTATGTTTCAGAAGGATTTGCCTGCAAAATCTTTAGTCTTCTTCTGAATGAAAATTCGGCTGAAATAGTTGAGAAGGCTTATAAATGTTTACATCTTCTCACCATGTGCATTGTAGGCCTGCCCTGATTCGTATGGCATGCTGTGATTCGGCTCCCGAATGCCCCGAATCCAATAATCTCTCACGGTTGTGTCAGCCTTTTTTATTTTTTTTTTGAGAAGAAATGTCTTTCAAAAATTGTTTTATTGCATGTAATAAATAAAATGGTAAATTATATTTAGTTTTTAGAATTTATGATGTAATATTGTGTAGGTATATGATTTTAAATTTTTAATATTTGAGTTATTGAGTTATTGCAGAAATGAGAATGTTAAGATGGATGTGTGGATATACACGAAAGGATAGAATGAGAAATGAATATATCCGAAAGAAAGTTGGTGTTGCACCAATTGAGGATAAACTTAGAGAAAGTCGGCTTCGATGGTTTGGACATCTAAATCGCAGGCCAATTGAAGCTCCAGTTAGAAAAATTGAGTTACAAACTTATAAGAAGTGATTTTAGTTACTTAAACTTAGATAAGAATTTGGTAACTGATAGAGCGCAATGGAAACAAAGAATTCATGTGGCCGACCCCACCTAGTGGGATTAAGGCTTGGTTGTTGTTGTTGAGTTACTGAGTTATATATATTAGATCGTTTGAGTTTTTTTATTATTTAAAATTTTAAAAAATTACAAATTTATCTCTCCCCTTTCTCTAAGTCTCTTCTCTTAAAAAAAGTATTATGTTGTACGTGTAATTTAGGATAAATTTCTAATTTTTTAAAATTTTAATAATAAAAAATTTAGGAAAAAAACTCAAATGATGTTGTACGTGTAATTTAGAGACCAAATATTAGAAATTTAAAATCAAAAATTTATATAATATTATGCCATAAAATTAAAATTCTAATATAATTTATCCTAAATAAAATTGTTAATTTTGTTAAAAGTGCATAATATAATACAAAACTTAATCTAATTTTTTTTTAAGTTTAATATTTATTTTAATATTTTGGTATTGTAGATTTGAAATGAAAATATTTTGAAAATACTGATAAATTTTTCAATTATTTCAAAATTTATCAATTTCATATATCAAAAAGAAGATCGAAGCTATTGAAACTAGAACTGAAATTTAGCCGATCAATCCAATACTAAAACTATATTATGTTTTACAATTTTAGTTCAGAAAGAAATTAAGATTGAGAAAGCATGAAACTATCAAAACTAAAACTTCATGAAATTTCATGAACTATTTAAAAAAGTAAAGTGGGGTTGTAGAAGTTGGCTTGAAGGAACTAATCAGATACCGAACTTAATTTTCGAAAGTTTGATTTGGAGGAACACAAAGAGATCGAATTACCGGCCGAGAGCGAACGCCGGCGATAATGTGTGGGAACTGAGGGGTGTCATTGTCACCTTCCTGGGGTCCCCTGCCATAACTCATCTTTCCATAGAGCATGGCTTCTGCAGTGAGTTTAGCTGCAGGAGTTGGAGGCTGCTGTTGAATCTGCTTCTGCTCATCTTCAATGCTGAATTCATGCTCCAAATCATCAATGTCTTCTTCATCTTCATCCCCCTCCACTCTGGGGCTCCCTATTGCCATCCAAAATCAATCAACTACATTAAAAATCTTAACCTTCCATTAAATTCAGTTCTTATTTCATATGTATACCAACTCGACTATCTATAGTAGCATCTCTGATTCATCTTATTCAGATTTTGCACACTCGTAATTTCATGAATTTCAAGAGTCTTTTAAATTCAACAATCTATCAGCTCTGAATAATCTGATTACTGATTCTTTGTTAGAAAAGTAGACAATCACTTGATCATAATAGATAATGAATAACTCTCCAATACACATATTCATAATACCTGATATTGTGACAAAAACCTCATTGTTGAATAGGCTTGTACATTTCTGAATTGCTCATCCTCACAAATTTTTTATCTGCTAAAATTGGAGGACATAACTCTGGTTGGCGATGAACCGTGTTAAGGTTTCGTGTTTGTGATTGTATTTCACTCACAGTCACAGTCGTACTCAGCGAAGATGTCATTATCCACTGATAAACCACAAATCAGTAGTACAATATTCCTACCATTGATTTTAATTTTCTCATTTCCTCCTAAGTTTTCAATAAATCATATTTAAAAAGATAATAAATTATCCATATAATAACATGATGAGACTACTGCCACTCACCCTTAATACGTTTGTATCTAGTTTTGCACTGAGGACAAAGTTGACTCCCCTCCCTGCGCTCATACTCATAACATGGACGGCAAACTGGAAACCCACACTCGTTGCAGGCGACAAACAAATCTCCGTCCACTGTAAGCCCCACTTCATCCCCGCAAATCTCGCAGACTTGACCGTTAAGCGCCTTCAATGGCTTCGGCTGCAGAATCACAACAAATCAAAATCTATCAAAGAAAAGGGTCACAATGCATTCTACAAACTCCTTCGTTCTTTGCTACCTCTTCATGGTTGCGAATGAGGACAAGCTCATTCCGGTTGTGAGAACCGGCGACAAGCCCGGAGCTGGCCTCCATTGGCTTCTGGCAAGAGGAGGAAAACAAGGTAGGGATAAAGAAGGAAATGGGCGGGAAGAGATCGCCGGAGGAGGGGGGAAAAGTGAAGAAGGGTTTTTGTAGGCTATGCTCTTAAGCTAGAACTTCAATTTTTGAACTCTTTTCAATATTTTCTGGTTTGGGTCTCATTCTGCCACCTAATATGCGGGGAGGTTGGATGGGTGCAGAGTCGCCATTGCCGCCAAGCGAAGCTACGCCTCTGCTCAGCATTCTAACGACGGCCTACAGGAAGTTAGGTAATTTTCGGTGAATGGACAGGAATACCCCCAAACATATTGCAGAATGACTAACCTGACCTTCTTGTGAGATATATGAGCATGGTTTGATCACTTCGCATTTGGCCTTTGGAGATTCTTTAAACATGGTTCATTGTTAGAAATATGCTTGTTTAAACAAAGTTCAACTTTCAATTGATTATTTTGCCGATATCACAAGATAATCAATTAAAATCATATTCCTAAACCTTATCTCAAATAATTGGGATAAGACCGATGATGATATTTCACTTAAAAGATATATGCTTATCATTCAAGCAATTAATGACAAGCCCTGCTTCCACCTCACTTTCTTCCTTGGGTGGGCTCTTTGTCGATGAATCCACTAATGACTGAGGAGTGTGATGAGCTTTTCATATTGGTGCTCTGTTGAGGTGCTCATATCTGTATCATTAAAAATAATTGCAGATTTACACCGTATCTTTTTTATTTATTCACTTATATTATCAAGTTGTGCCCTCACTGCTTGACGATCTGACACTCTTCTCATATTATCAATTTGATGCTCATTGTTTGACTATTGATCATACTAAAGATTTCATATTATTAACATATTATATTATAATCAGGTATACTTTGGGCCTGAGTGTCATTCTTTGTTATCATCTTCATCATCACTTGTTAATACATATGTTTAATAGAGAAGTATTATTCTTTTAAATTTTAAAATTTATAATTTTATTTAATTACCAAAAAAAACTTAATTGCTCATAAAACTCCTAGTGTTAAGAACATTTAATCAATAGTATTGACACTTGTTATTGTTTAAACCCCCATACATTTTTATTCTCAACACAAGTTTAACTCCTCTAGAATGCAAGTAAATTTATGGGAGGCCTAATTGCCTCTTTTTCATATTCTCATACTTTTAAATTTACTTTTTATAACGTGATTAATTAAAAACAACACATTAAATATACTTAATACTAAACAAAAAATTATCATTCAACAGAGCACAATGAAAATAAAAAATTCACACAGCTAACTCTGCTTAATGAAATAAAAGTTCGACTGTTATTATTGCTATCGAATATATGAGAAGATTAATTGGCTATTGCATCATTTTACTATAGAGAGACTTGGATTGCATGCCAAGCAAGAAATGAGTTAGTTGGGCTGAGAGACTTGAGGTAGCACCCAAAGAAGCCAACACCTCACCTGACTGTTGCTTGATATCTCACCACATTTGAATGCTTCCATTATACCATCCAAAATAAAATAACACCACAGGCCTTTCGCATTAAAAAAAAACAAAAATTTAAGGTTATAGAGGGGGAGCATCTAATGGGAGCACGCCACATATGCAGTGAAGCTCTCCCGTACATCCAATATTTTCGAACAGTCTGCACCCAATAATTTTTCCTCGGATAATTTTAAATGCTGCGTTCAAACTCAGTAATTCTTGAAACATGAATTCAGCCAGTACTACTTCACCATATAATAGAAATTCAGACAGGGAAGTACATTTTGAACAAGGCAAAGAACAACCATGACTTCATTTCTTCTTCAGATTCTTTTGCCAATGACAAGTGTGATCCCACTAATAATGGCAGCAAGATCAAGATCATAATCCTGAAAGTAATGCAAAATAAAACAAAAATTAAACGAGCCAGTGAAAAAGAGCAAATGATTTTCGAAGGAGAAGGCAAATTTAAGAAACTAGAAATATCACCGTAAAACAAAGTTAGGAGCTTTACGTGATAAAAAAGAAAGAAAATTATATAAAAAAACCAATTAGATTTATACTATATGAATCAACATTATACGGATCATATTTACATGAAGTACACTATAATTATGAAAAAGTATATATATTTGATTATCAAAAATAAAATATTATGTATATCACACTAAAATATTATAAAATTACATATTTTACACTATTTTTGAATAGAATCACATTAAACACTAAATCCTATATCCTAAAACTAGAACTTATAATTCAAAACATTAAATCTTATTTCTTAAATTACTTTCGCTAGAATCTTAAACCTTAAATTAAACCTTAAACTTTAATATTATAATCTAATATCAGTTGTTTTGTAAATTAACTACATATAAAATCCACTTTAAACTCAATATAATACGATAAAAGTCTGTATTATGAATTTATGAACCATATATAATAAAATAAGATTCATGAAAATACATCAATAATTCAATTCATAATTTTGTTTCAAAATTCTAGGTGAAATATATAATTTTGTAAAATTTTAATGTGATATACGTAATATTTCATTTTGACAATAAAACATGTAATTTTTATAATTAAGATGTCATTTATATAAATCTCTAAATAAATAAATCACTAGTAATAAAATTAAATATTACGGAAGTGAGAGTTAAGATGAAAGAGTAACATCTATCTCATATAAAATAACAGGAAATGGAATTTAGGTGATATGGGCATATAGAACGCAGAGAAGAGGCACCATTAAAGGTATAACATTCAAAAGAAAAAGAAGGAACCAAAATCAATTTGGTTAGATGTCATGAAAAGGATTTTTTAAGTCCAAGTCTTCAAGTCAACAACACAAGTTACATTGGACGAGATTAACTGGCGAAATTGGATTAATAATGTTCTCAAGTAATTGAAATAAAGTTGATTACGTTAAGAAATTTAACTAATAGAAATACACATAAAGGTTACCTGATGATAAGTATGGTGCTCAAACCACCAGTACAAGTCATTCAGAGAATCACGCTCTAGCTGAAACTTCAGTTGCGGGTGTTTCCTTCTTCTTGGAGTGTTCCTGAGCTGCCTGCAACGCTGCTTTATTTGGCGTTAGAACCATGAAGATGTTCCTATCCCTGAAGCTTTTGCTTTCCTCAGCTGCAAGCTGCAAAATAAATAATATGAACTGAGGGGAAATGCAAAGAAAATTATGCAGAAATTTTTTTCTGTCATTAAAGTGATGAATAGAAGTTGCGGTTCTCAAATTATGTGACAACAGATGAATCAGGATCTATGACAAAGCTAGTTGGTTTCATAGCAATTCTTCCATGATCTTTATTTTCCCCACTGTAGCAAAAACCAAACCGGATTGCCCGGTCCGGCTCGACATCAAAATCAAACTAGATATTGAATCAATATATTTCTATAATATTTAATGTTCATGATAACAATGTATCAATAGAATGAATAAGTTTCTTATTATGGAAATTTAATATAAATCGACCGGTTTGATAACCAATTTGACCGGTTTAACTATTAACTAGATAGTAGGCAAATTCGTAATTCAATTTTAATAATTGGCTTTCCTATGCAACTGAATTTGCATCCTCAGTCAGTGAAAAGTTAATTGATATTCGTTCATGACCAGATAACTATAAACTTAATGATTGCAATAGACAATTTTTTTTTCTGAAGTACAAGGCTCCAAGTTTCAAATTGATTAACCATAACAAGAATTTGATCAATCTAAAGATAGAAAGCCATAGCAGCAGAAGAAATAATGCGATAATTATCTGAATATCTAAATATTTCATTATATCCAGTGTTTTCTATATCAATTCAATATTGTTAAATTTGTATGTTTAGTGCGCACCATTGCCTTTAAATTCCTTGTATAGTTGAAGTTGTAAAGGCTTCTATATGTATGATAAAATAATGCATATGACAACAAAAATTCACTGCAATAATAACATTGTTTTTGCAAAATGAATAAGCTACATCAAATTAGGAAGAGAAAATTACATACAAGCCACTAAAATTTAGCTATTTTACATATTTGACACTCAAATCTTTAATATTACACTTTGCCACAAAAAATCATATGAAAATTTTACTCATTACAACTCATGCCACAAAGTTGTGATATGTACGTAAAAAACGTTATAATTTTTATATAATTTTTAGTCAATATGTAATATTAAACATTTGAGTATTAAATATGTAAAATAGCTAATTTTTTGTGGCAGGCATATAATTTCTCTAATTAGGAATTATGACAAGCAAAATGCCATTATACTGAAAAAAGGAGTTCAACCAACCATATGACTTGGAAAACAAAATTGCAAAAGGTTAAATATGTGACAGAAGAAAATGCTTAGACAATTACTTCTCCAACATCATTCTGAAAGCGCTTGATAAGCTCAATAGCAATATTCCTGAATTCATTTTCCCTGCCTTTAAGATTTACTATGACTTTGACCTGAAATATTAGGCATAAGAATTAAGAACAAGAAAAAAAAAAGGCATCATGGAAAAAATACGCAGAAATGTAGCATCATCAATCCTTTTGGGGGGAAAATTGATTAACCTTATCTCCGTCTTTAAGAAACTTCCGGGCAGCCCTCAGCCTTACAGAATAATCATGCGAATCAATATTGTACCTATCATGATTTAAGAGAGATCTCTAATTACATTTAGTGGCAACTGAAATAATCTTATCTCCAACTTTGACTATGTAGTGCATGGCACTTCAAAATTAATATCAAATACGTGGTCATAAATCTTGTTTTTCGTTTTCATGCACAGAGATAAGTAACTAATAAGCACACAGTAAAATTTGAGCAATCCATCAACATAGCATTGATTAGCAATTAAACCCTTTTATCCACTCATCAAGAAATATAAATATGCAAATAAAGAAATTTTAATTCTGTAGTCATGGAGAAACATACCCCATTTTGAGCTCCTTGATATCCATTTGATTCGCTGCAGATCATAAAAAGTGAATCAATTTTTATTAGCTTAGTAGCATAGAATTGATAAAATGGCACATGAGAAGTTGTTAGATGATTTCTAAGACGGATAAAAAGCTCAAAACCTCAGGGGAGGGAACATTCACCAGCAGATCTTTTTAACTGCGCCCTTCTCTTCTTTTGCTGTTCATACTTGTGCTTTCTGCAAGATATGAGTTGCAAACTATTAGCTAACAGGCAGAGCTCCAAGTCCCCAAGGATTTATAGGTCCTGAGTGAACTAGTGATTAACAACTCTAAACAACATGCTAAACTATCAGCATTTTGGTGAAATGAAAATGGAAACCAACATATAGTGCAGATTTTATTGCAACCAGTTCATAGTTGCAAGCTTTTAGAACATGCATCCATCAGTAGCAAATAAGCTAAGAGAAGCTTTTGACACCAACAGCAAAGTACGAATTGATCTCCTCACTCCTATTTTATATATATGGGTGCAAATAAATAAAACTGACTTGGAGAAGGTGAAATTTATTAATATAATCCTATTAAGATGGCATACCTAATGTCAAGAGAATCACCTATGAGCTCAACTTTAGCTTAGGAAAGCTACATCTGGAGGTTATAGAAGCAAAGAAAATGAAGGGATGTCATATACAGAGCACACAAGAGATTGAATATTAAGCACAATTGCCTGTTTTCACTTTATATTCCTTCAATCCAATTGCAACCAAAAGACAAGTGCACAAAATAAAATTGAGAATCACCAAGGACAAACATGAATTATGAAGTAGCCCATACTTGTAGTCCGCACTCTCAAAGAGTCTGAGCACTGGAGGATCTGCATCAGCAGATAGAATTGCCTGTAGTAGAAAGAGGAGAACAGCCATCAGAATGCAGCTTCTGATATCTCACTGGCATTAACATAGATGCTTGAATGTGAAAGCTACCAATCAGATTGAACAAAGCATGGGGAGAATAAGTTGAAGAAATCCATGGCACACAAGATTATGATTTTACTTCAGTAAATTCTTGTATGCACTATAGTTTCTTCAAGTTCATTATTCATTTTAACAAAAGCGTAAGAACATCAAAATGCCAAAACCCAGTGCACAGGAATGAGGAAACCACAGCCTCAATCCCTATTTATTTTCCTTATTTGGTTCGAGCATTTTTTTAGCTTAATACAAATTTCAACTATAAAAATCAACTTTATTTTACATCCAACACAAATATGAATATTAGAATTAACTTTATTTTACATCTTACAGACTTCTCAATATTGAAATAAAATTCTTTCCCATTAAACCTAAAAAATAAAATATTTTTTTTTCTCTTGTCCAAAAAAAAGCTCAAATCAAACGAGGCTTAAGTAAAGGAATTTGGACTTACATAAGAGGAACATTTGCACATAAATTAACAGGAGTTAAAAAACACATGGCAAATGCAAGCAGTTAAACTACTAAATTTATTAGATCAAAAAAATTCTTTATTGGTACATACTAGTAATAAGTCAGCTTCCTCAGCCATCTGAAGTGCTTCAGTTATTGGCACTACACCAACCTATATTTCATGTGAAGCAAAAAAAAAAGGGTAGCTTAGTATGTGCAAATTAAAATACAAATGAAAGAAGAATAACAAGACTAACCATGTTCTGTTGTTCATCTAGTAACCTCACTGTGGCCGACCTATAGCACAAGTACGGGATCAAACATCTTCCTCAAAAGATTGATTTTCACAATTGTCTTAGAATAAAATTTACGTAACAGCCATATTATAAAAGTAATATCATGTCAACATGAAAAATGGAAGGGACAAAAATATTCTAAGATAATTTATGGACTATGAAACAATCAACTGGCCCCTAAAATATCCCAAATAAACTAGACCGAAACTTTTCCATTCTTTCCGAAAGATGGTTTTCCCTTCCGAAAGATTGGAACATTACCATTCCTTGGATCTACAGCTTGTGCGAAGATTTTTTTTATTGCAATATTTGTGTAGATTCCATTCTGACCATTAGGATTGATAGATACATACAAGCTGCCTCTTTCCTTGAGCTTGAAAGGGAAAGATGTGGTGATGGAAGATAGCCTCTAAGAAGAATAAGGTGGTATTCTACCAGGTTCGCGGCCTACCTCGGGCCTACTCACTGCCAAGAAGAAAAGGAGAGAGGCCGGAGGTGCGGCCACAATGCGATCCTCTTCCTTGGAATTAAAAAATGATAGAGAAAATGAAACAGGAGAGCCCTTGTCTTCAAGAAAGCAAGGGTGGACCCAGCGGAGATAAGTGATGAAGAGGACGATACAATAACTAGGAAGCCCGAAGAAGATGTTTTGGACCTAGGGATGGAGCTTCACCAAAGGTAGTCAGACTGGATTGCACGTGGGACCCCGGTAGTGGATGTCACCAATGCCTACAGAATATTATTTGGCGATGAAGAAATCCCGATGGAGGAACATTCAACTGTGAAGGACAAGGATTTCCATGTGTACCTCCTTTAGAAGCCAAAGGAATTCTCTGATCCTCAGCTTGCACGTATTATGGTCGAGAAGCCCTTCAGGTGAAACGGTGGGAGGATGGGGTGAGCATTGTTCATAACAAAGAGCTAGCTAAGGACATTGTCAACGAAGTCCTTTTGGTAAGAGTAGCATACTTGTGCTTTATTTCATAAACTTTTCTTTTGTCACTAGACTTCTAGGCCTCTTTTCTTAATACAAAATGTGATACATACTAATAAAAACAATAACAAAACCTTAGCTACAAGCTAGCTGGAATCAACTACATGCTCCTATTCTCCCATCTAAGAAATATTTCATTATTGAAAATTTGAATTTACCACCCTCCTCTCTCTTAGATGCTGGCGAAAATCATTAATTTGGACCTTTTATGCAATAATTTTAATTTTCAGGGACCTTTATTGTTACAAAGGTTTCAAATTAGGGACCTTTTAACAAGTTTTTAAAATCATGGACCAAAATGTAATTAGGGATTAACTATAGGGACCTTTCAATAATTAACCCTTAATATAATGATAAAATGTTTTAAATGCCCATCACTTTTAACTTTGTTGTGCTTGCAGTGATTTTAGTATATTTTTATTTTGAACAATCATGAAGCATAAAATAAACAAACTAGTAGCATGAATTCAATTCAGTATATTTTTTCTCTCCTTTATGGTTGACATAACTGTGAGAAAATATAACTCGAAGTCTCAAACTCATAAATCTCTAGTAAGTGACAGACATAAAGCTAGTTTATAGGCAATGACCCAAGATAATTTTATATATTTTTTTTATTCTCGATTTTATATTGTTACGCAGTAGAATGATGTGGCATTCATTACACTAGTAATAAGCTAAGCCATGAAGATACAATATATGAATTATAAGACAATTAAAATTCTCTAAACAATTACTTTTCATCAGGTCCACAACTAGGAATGATTAACACAAACACAACAAACTTAATAAAGAAAATTACTTTTCTGAAACCTGATGGAGATTCACTAAAACAAATTGGAGATATCTGGACTAAATTGAACAAATGTAGGCATACAACATGTACAAGGAGGTTCCTAAACTGACCAACTAGATAAATAAACTATTCAAAGTTTGTCAAAATTTGAAACCTTAAGGCCCTGTTTGGCGCGAGGACAAAAATCAGGACCAAAATGGTACTAATTTAAACAACAACAATAATAATAATAAATAAATTTTTTAATCATTCTACCTAAATTCTAATATAAAAAATATTATTTTACTTCACGTACTCAATAATTTTCAATAAAAAAATTAACTTTATTTTACATCCTAAACCAAAATACTCGATTGAAATATTTTGGTCTAGGAAGTGAAATAAAGTAGATATTTTTATTAAAAATTATTCAGTATGTGAAGTAAAATAATATTTTTTTATATTAGAACTTGTGTAGAATAATTAAAAAAATTATTTATTATTATTATTGTTCTTTTTTAAACTAGCACTATTTTAGTCCTGATTTTGGTCCTCGCACCAAACAGGGTGGCCTTTCACAGAACCCAAGGCATTCTGTTCTCCATTTCCCCCTCTCTCTCTCTCACGCCACTTGATCTCCTACTATGCCAGCTTCCTTCGGGTGCCGCACCATCCTCGCCATCAACACAAAGCCCGCTGATTTTGGTTCTCGCTCCAAACAGGGCCTAAATCATCAAACCACTTACAATGGAAGGACATAATGGTATACACATAAGCTAGAAAAATTATGTAATCCGCAACCCTAATTCTCCCTTTCTTGTCCAACGATCAGAGATCCGAGGTTGTTTACCTGACAAGATTTTATCTGAAAAAGCTGTGGCGCCGATTTAAAGTTTGCTTGCTTTAAACAATAAACAAGTTATTTTCGTCCAACTTTCTTTTCATCCTAAAACATCAGTTGCTTTTTACTGTTGTTTCTTCATTCGTTAATGAGCATGCCAATATCACATAAGTAATTCTTTATGATCTTAGTGTCCTTTGATGTTACAGTTCCAAAATAAAATCTTTTTTAGGCTAAAATTGGCTTAAAACCAACAAAAGAACACAAACTATAGCTTTCCAATGAGATTTCAGACATGATCCTCGGAATTACATAAAGAATGCTCAGCATAAACTTGAAATTTGCAGGTCAAAAATGCGCATAGTAGTCCATAAACATAAAAGCGGGACTTACTTAACCCGCTCAAGATCTAGGGCAGGATCGTAATCAGTATCTACACGACCACTTCCTGGATTTCGCCGTGAACCACCGGAAGAACTCGCCCTGTAAAAGCCCCCGCCGAGCCGCGCCGTCGCTATCCTCGTCACCGACCGGGGCAGCAGTCCTTCACGGAGCCGAAGCATACAAGAAGGCGGACAGCAGGAGCTGCTTAACAAGGGTTTTGCCAGTGAAGAACCGCCGCTGGCGAAGGCCAACTTGGATGCTGGACTGGAACACAGACCGGATATTCCGGCCATGCTTGGATAAAGCAAAGTGTAGAAGAAAAACTTAGTGGTGAAGGACAGAAAGAGAAGATAAAACGAGGGCTAACATATTAGAGGACATCGAAGTGGTCTAGTTTTGGAGCGAAGGAAGCCGAAGCGAGAGAGGGAGCCGAGGAGTGGGAGCGAAGAAGACGAGAAAAAATTTCGTTTTGGGCTAAAATCTTATCGGCAACAAGATCATTTTTCTCCATTGATCTCCCATAGGAGAACCCAGAATTCCAGATTGGGCCGTTAAATGGCGTTAACGGCCCACCGTGAAGAAGAACACGCCGTCAAGACGTTAACGATCCGAGCTCCACCGAACAGGCATAGGCTCTAAATTGAATCCCATATAGAAGAAGAATTCTATTCCACCATAATCCTATTAATTATTAATTTAAACACAATCTAAGCTAAAGTAAATTAAATTTTTCATTAATTTTTTTATATTTTAGTTAAAATCCTATTATTTGCTTATCCAATCATTTTTAAATCTTAGTTGTCTATCTTAAGGTTATTGAAAAAAAATAAAAAATATAATTAAACATTTTATGTCTATATTTAAAGCAGGCTCAATCTTGCTATAAAGCCTAGGGCCATAAAACAGGCTATTAGTCGACAAGCTTGAATCGAATCGACCTTAATTTGATTTAAAATTTTATTCATTTTTTCATCGATCCTCAAACGAAACCGACAGCCCTACAGATGAGTTCACAAAGATTGCCCTAGGGGTGAGAGTTTGGCCAAACCACGATAATTGCTTCAATTTAGATCGATATAATTCAAACCGAGTTTGTTAAGTCAAGTCAAGAGTCACATCTATAGCTCGTAATTTTATAAAGCCGAGTTTGATCCGTGTTCGTCGACTCAAAATAAATTTGAATTAAACTTGAGTCAATTCCTAGAACTTGTGGCTTAGGTTTTTATTAAGTGGGTGCTGGGTAAAGTTGAACTAAGTTCAAATACTTGTGAAAGTAACGTAAATATGATGAGTAAAGTTGAGTATATTTAGGGATGAGGGCAATCCAAATTTGAAATAAGACGACTGTAGCTCAAAGACTTCGAGTTTGAAGTAGCTTGAATTTTTATAAAAATTTCTTTTATTTCATTATGTAGAGCATTTAAGTAGAGTTAACCACAACTATTTTTCATGAGATTTGAATCTACCGTTACATCTATAAATAGAATTAAAATCTTAGCAACACTCTAATACTGACTAACTGTTCAAATAAATTTATTTTGTGATTATCTCCCCCCTAGTGACTACATAAATTCTTAATTTCCTTCATTTAAACTCACCTCTCATTTTTATACGTGTTTGTGAATATGAGAAAATAAAAAAGAAAAATTGAGTACCAAAACTCTCTTTAAGTAATTGGTTGTGTTTTTCATCTAGTTTATTTTGAAACTCGAATTTTATAAATATTTATTCTTCGTTTGTGCTAATCATAATGATATCTATATGTCAAATTTTTATATAATTTTCTAACAAGTTATTCTTAATTTAACCTAGAATAATCACAAAAATATAATGATCATTATTAAAGACTTTATTATGTAAATATATTAAATATTTTAGTAAATAAAAATTTTAATTAAAATAAAATTTAATGAGATAAATTCATAATAAATGCATAATCTAATCCATACTTGCTAGCAACTGTTATGTTTAAAATAAAAAAAATAATATTGATTTAATTTCTATTTTATAATCAGGTTAATATATATGGAAATATGTTAAATATTATATCAAACTAATTATTTCTAAATTAAATAATACTATTAACATATGCCATAATAAATATTATAAAATGTTATATAAATATTTGTGTTTAATTAGCTGACTTTAATAACTCATCTTAAAATTTATTTTAATAAATAAATTTATATATATTAAATTTCAAATTATATTATAAATATATTAAAATTGCATCTGTATTTTATATTATACTCTTTTTGGACTTCCTTTGTACAATTAAATATCATTTGAATTCTTAAAATATTATTTAAAATATCAGTTTGACCAACTTTTTGTGATGTTTATGATAAGTTGTGATATTTTATATCAGGATCTTGAAATCTAGAAGCTAAAGCTTCAGATGCCTCGTCATCATAGAGAATTTTTCTCTGCGGTATACATAATTTTATTTACTTTTTTTTTTGATGATTTTTTATTTTGAAATACTGATTCTTACTATTAGCATAATTTAATGAATACTACTATTTTAAAATTGGAATAATTATCTACATGCCACATAATTTAGTTTTATTTATGTCTTATCCATTCATTTTTAGTTAATTATGCTATGCACACTCAAAATATTATAAAATCTTACATACACACATTTTAACTTATTTCTATTATAATGAAAATCCTAAAACCTTAATGTTAAGGTGGCGATAAAGGAATAAGATATCTGCGACGTGAATTGATTTTAGGACAAATCAATGCTTTAGTGTGGTATTGAGGAAGAGAAAAATATATACCATTAAGAGTAAAAATATAATTTTAATGATTTACTAACAAAATATTTTTTTTCAAATAGATTTTGATTAAGTTTTAACTCAAATGTGTGTATGTAAAAATTTGTAATATTTTGAGTGTGCATAGTGTAATTAATTAAAAATAGATGAGTAAGATATAAATAAAACTAAATTGTATGACATATAGGTAATTATTCCTTATTTATATTTATTTTTTAATTATAGTCGTACTTTTTATATTATAATATTTTCACATATCAATCGAATCAGCCAAATAGTAATAAAAATTTGAGTTGGGGTACGACAATTATGAGAGTTAATCAAATAAATAATAATTAATTAATTACTGAATAATTAAAAAATCTCGATAAACATTTAAGTTGCACTTATAACATTTTTCGCATTGAACAAAACACGAAAGCTAATCCAATGATCACCCAAACTAATAATATTGTTTAAGCCAATTAAAATAAATTAAAATTTATTATTCTAACATATTTTCAGCTTAAGTCCCCCTAATGACAATTAACTCATCTTAATCTAATTATTAATTAACATCAATTAATGCTAGGCTGCCATAATTTAGATATATAATAATTCCACGCTGACTGATTAACACAAGTCTTCTCCTCGCTGACCAAATCTTAATCAACATTTCATGTTGTTAATTTTAAAAAAAATTCATGTTGATCTTTCATAAAAAAAAGAGTAATTACACTCAGGTCCCTGAATTTAACACTTAATAACACACAAGTCTAAGTTTTTAAATTTATAACATCGGAGTCCCTGAGTTTTCATAAATTATCAAATAGGTCTTTTTTATTTTTTTATTGTTAAATTTTTTTAAAATTATCATTTTATCCCTGGCCCTCTCTCTCTCTCCTCCCCATCACGTACATGCGGCCCGCTGCACTTCCGCCAGTGGGTCGCACGGCTGCCGGACCCGTCGGCGGCTGCGCTGCGGGCGTGCGTGCGCAGGATTGGGAGGAGAGAGAGGGCCAGAGGTAAAATGATAATTCTAAAAAATTTTAATAATAAAAAAATAAAAAAAGACCTATTTGATAATTTATTAAAACTCAGGGACCTAATATTAACTGATAGGCCAATCTTTTGTGTAATATAATGCATGCAAGTATAACGGTGCAGGGTAGGAGATCAGTTACGGGTTAAAAGGTTAAGTAATCTCAAATTAGGACTCGTTTAAAAGCACATCGATCATTTTGGTATCGATTAGAGTACTTTTATTTTGTTAAGCTGAGCAGGACTTTCTCGTGTGGCTGGAGAGCCATCAGAAATATCGTCACGTTGACCCACAATATTATTTACATTTGAGTTATTAAAGTTTACTTATTATGAATTGTGATTATTTTCTTACGCAATATATTATTAGATACTTACATTTGAGTCCATGCAATTAAACATCATTAAACGCATTTTCACATTTTTATAAATCAGTTCACATATATTCTTTTTCGTTCTTTTTTTAAGTATTTACATGATATGTTAAATTTACATATAGGTAATTGGCATACTTAATGTATTAAAATAAATTCATACTAACTATTATATTAAGCAAAAAAGTAAGTATTATTCTTAACTATGCTCTGTATGTTGCGGATTTTGTACATTTGCGTGGTGCGCTCTAATAGACCGGTGATCAACTGAGTTATTATTATGAGAAATTTGAATAAATTTTTTATTTTTATTTTTTTTAATTTGTGGTTATTTATGGGGCTGCAAGTTTTTTTTTTGAATTTACTCAAAAATATTATATTTTTTTTAAATTTTAATTAAAAATTATGATGATAATATAATTTAAAATTAAGATTTTTATTTACTCCATTCTCACTTTTCACTGTACTGAGAGAACAGTCCTGCCTAAGGTCATGTTTGGCGCAAGGACCAAAACACAGTCCTGGCTAAAATCCTGTTTGGCGCAAGGACCAAAACATGACTAAAATAGAACCAAATTAGTACTAGTTTAAAAAACAACAATAATAATAATAAATAAATTTTTTATACCATTCTACACAAATTTTAATATAAAAAATATTATTTTACTTTACATACTCAATAATTTAAAATAAAAATATCAATTTTATTTCACATTCTAGACTAAAATATTCAAATCGAGTATTTTGATCTAAAATGTGAAATAAAATTTTTATTTTTATTAAAAATTATTGAGTATGTGAAGTAAAATATTATTTTTTATATTTAAATTTGAATAGAATAATTTAAAAAATTTATTTATTATTATTATTATTTAAATTGATACTATTTTAGTGCTGATTTTAATTCTCGGGTCAAACTGAATCTAAGTATTCAAATTTTGGTTTTGCCGGCGGACCGCCCTCGCGTCAAACACAGCCTAATAAGTATTCAAATTTTGGTTTTGCCGGCGGACCGGCCGGATGTCAAGTGACAAACCGAATTTGCCGCATGCGACCAGGCGAGGTCGCATATGATTTATGGTGCGGGAGAGCCTACGAACAGCAGTCGTGCGCCACTTTTCTCGGTAGGTGAACCTCCCTTTCCGTTTGGTGGGTTTGGTTTGGTAAAGTGGTCCCCCGATTTTGAATCAACGGTGATATAAAATTTAATTTTTATGCGGATTTTTGAATCAACGGTGAGTCGGTGAAATAAAATAATTTTTATGCGGTGAAGGGGCTGCCCCTTCCCTTCAGATTTCAGAACCAAGCAACCCCCGTTTGTTATAAAATTGGCGGTGGTGGGCGAACGACCCTCACCGGCTCCCACTTAAAAACCCTTGATCATTTTCATTTTTCCGTCGATCTGCAGTTCAGGTGTCTGCCCTAGTATTTCTCGATCATTTGATCTCTTCCCCCAATTCCCCTCTCAGATTTCATTCGCGAATTCAGATTTCCGCTTGCTTTTGCTCCGATTTAAGGTACGAATCATTTGAATTAATTCTTCGTTTCAGTTCTTCTACAGATTTGGAGGAAGATGATAATCAGAGTGAAGGAAACGGAGATGGTGAGGCCGGCGGCGCAGACACCCCGTCGGAGGCTGTGGAACTCGAATCTGGATCTGGTGGTGCCGAGGTTCCACACGCCGAGCGTTTACTTCTACCGGAGGCCGGCGGCAGCGATCGACGGATTCTTCGATGCGAGGAAGCTCAAAGAGGCGCTGGCGCGGGCTCTGGTGCCCTTCTACCCGATGGCAGGGCGGCTCGCTCGCGACGAGGACGGGCGGGTTGAGATCAACTGCAACGGCGAAGGAGTGCTTTTCGTTGTGGCCGAGACCGATTCCTCTGTGGACGATTTCGGCGATTTCGCACCCACGATGGAGATGAAGCAGCTAATCCCCAAGGTCGATTACACCGACGACATCGCTGCTTTCCCTCTCCTCGTGCTCCAGGTAACGAATCCGGTTTGCCTATCTCTTTTTTTTTACTCTGTTTCCCTGATTTTGATTGCTCTCTCTGCTCTTTCTCTCCCTCTCTCTGGGCGCGCTTTTTAACCCGGGTGTGGTGGGTGGTTAATTTAATTAACTCAATTAATTGCAAATTAAAGCATACTTTACTAATTTCATTCCGCATCGTTAACCTGTTAATTCGAAATATCTCTAATTCAAGTTAAATAATTTCCTCTCTAACTAGGTTAACAATTACACATGAACGCGAATTCTATCAAATTTGAACAGTTACTAATCGATTTAAGTACTGCCATACTAATCTGATTATACTAATCTCAATTAATTTAACAGAACCCCCATTCTATATCTTGATATTTAAAAAAGGAATGCTAGCAATTAAACCAGCTTACACCATAAGCTAATTCCCACGAATTGTTGTTTTTTTTCTTCACGTGAGTAAAATAGATGCTGGATTTAGTAATAATTATTTAAATACTTATTATACATAATATATAAATAGCGTATTTTGTTAGCAAAATTTAAAAAAAAATTATTTGAAGTTTTTCTTTTTTGAATCAGATCTGCTTGATATTTTGATATTTAGATTTACTTACAGTTATATAATGCGTAAATTTATGATGAAAATATAAAATTGGATTGATCTTTGTTATATTTTAACATGATAATATTAAATTAAATAAATAATACTTTAGATGTGATACAACTTTAAATCAAATGTCTAAAAGGTTTTTTCTTTATTAAATTTCTTTAAATTAAACAGTTTTTTGAAAATTTTCTCTCTGAATTGGCATATGATTCAAAATGTTGAGATTTTTAAATAAAAAAGATTTAAATGTTTTTCTCATTTACAAAATAATAATTTTGTTATATTTTTACATAATATTGAAATAAAAATTTTATTTTATTTAATTTTAAATGATCTTTTATAGAATTTTAAGTAATATTTTAAATAATATTTTAAAGGCATAATTGAAATTATCAGAAAACCAAACGATACTAAATTATTTCTGTTCTTAGTGTTTTGAGATCATAGAAGATGTTGAAAATATATATACATATATATTTATTTATTTATTCTTTAAAGAAATATTTTTGCGATTTCTTTTGATAAGTTTTTTTTTGTGATTTGGATATGACAGTAGATTGAAATATACATATTTTCTCTTGAAATTTAAACAATTATTCATACCAAAATAAGAAATTTTTTTTTTGGTAAATTGCATCCGGGCTTTAAAATGGGGAGAACATTGTAAATAAATTAAAAAAAAAATTGATTTTAATTTCTGTTATTAAAAAGGTACTATTGTTTTGGTTTCTATTTTAAAATCTTACATTTTTCACTGCCATTTCTTGATAGAAAATACATAATTTAATTATTTTTAAATAATTTAAATATTTTAAAAAATCATTATATTCATTTAAGTTGTTGACGGAGAGAGATGATAGTTCTGAAAATTAACGGCACGCAAAATTTCTAGCCCAAAACACTGGCACAAAAGAGGAGCCAAGAATATCCACAAAAACACACAAAGAATATTTATATATTTTAATATTTTAGACTATATGAATTAATTTAATTAAATAAACAAGAATATTTATACCTCACATTTAAATTGAAATATTGAAAATTAATCTAGAGTAGATCGACTATGGCTTAGGTCGAACTTGAATTGATAATAAACGATCTAGGCTAGGCTCAAATTGAGATCTAATCGAACTTTTCTTTTGCACGTTTTGAGTCGGATTGAGATTTTATTCAATCTAAGCTGAGGCTCAATTAGCTCGAAATCAGTCTGTCAACAATTTTAGCCTTTATTTTCACTTTCTTTGAAAATTTAAAATAAAAAAATATGTATTTTAATTTTTAAAATTATATTATAAAAATTTGAAAAATTAACTCTGGATAATAATTCCATAATATAATAGTAATATAATAATAATAATAATAGGGATTAAATAATAGCATTCTTGTAACTATAAGGACCTAAATTAAAATTTAAAAAAAAAATGTACCCAAAATTTTCTCTAGAAACTAAACGAATTATTTGAAGCCATAGCAGTAACTGCTAACTAGTCAGCGTTTGGTGGTCCTGCCTAATTTCGTACTTCGCTGGTGGTGAGATTCTGAATTCGTAATCAATTTGCAAAAAAAAATAGATTCAAATCTTGGTTAAATAAAAAATTGACTATTTAAAGCCCGTAGGCATATATATCAACACATGGCTTTGGTACAGTGAAGAGGATCCTAACGTTATGATCAGTGTTGGAGGTTTGATTTTTATTTTAATTATATATATTTATGTCAAATTTAACTAATATATATATATATATACTAATCAAATTTTTAATATTATATGTTAATAAATAAAAATATATAAAATTACAATATTTGTTCTATATTTCATAATTTTATGACATTTGTTATATATATAGAATGTAATGTTTTTATAATTTTACTGAACATTAAATATTTGAGATAGGGCATTTTTGTTTGTAAAAATTAATTTTAATAAATTAAATGAAAATATTTTTTATTAAAAATTATAAATGATGTAAAATAAAATTAATTATTATATTGAGATGCATAAAATATGTGATGTATATTTATTATTATTTTAGTATGTATAAGATATAAAATAAAATTAACTTTTTTATTTTAAATTTTTGAATATAATGTGAAATATAATTAGTTTTTAATATTAAATTTTATACATGATTTGATATTCGGCTAAACAAATATGTAAAATATTAGATGTTAATGTCATGTATGTAATTATTTTTAAAATATTGAAACTATTATTCGAGAACTGTCTATGGTTCAAATTTAACTCGATAAAATTACAAATTAGTGAGACCCAAATTAATAAATTGAGCTAAATATCAATCTTAATTTAGAGCGATTATTTGTGAAATTCGGCCATAGCTTATAATATCGTAGAATTAAAGTAAGAATATCGTGTACAAAAGGAATAATTTTCAGTAAAAAATCGCGCAAAAATCCAGCAATATAAGGGCCCAAAAGTTCATCGTTTCTTCTGTGCAGGTTACCCACTTCAAGTGCGGCGGCGCTGCGCTCGGCGTCGGAATGCAGCACCACGTTGCCGACGGCTACTCGGGTCTCCACTTCATCAACTCCTGGTCAGACGTCGCCCGCGGCCTCGCCGTCTCCCTCCCGCCCTTCATCGACCGCTCCCTCCTCCGCGCCCGCGACCCCCCCGCCCCCTCCTTCCCTCACCTCGAATACCATCCCGCCCCCTCCATGCCCTCCGCCGCCTCCGCCAACGCCACCGCGAAATCTGCCTCGAAAACAGCCTCCGCCGTCGCCATCTTCAACGTCACTCGCACCCAGCTCAGCATCCTCAAGTCAAAGGCCTCAGGCGGCGGCGGCGGCTTCCCGGCCTTCAGCTCCTACGCTCTCCTCGCCGCCCACGTCTGGCGCTGCGCCTGCGCCGCTCGCGGGCTTCCCTCCGACCAACCCACGAAGCTCTACATCGCCACTGATGGCCGGCAGCGGCTCGTCCCTCCCCTCCCGGAGGGATACTTCGGCAACGTGATCTTCACCGCGACCCCGCTGGCGACGGCTGGGGAGGTGGCCGCGGGGCTGGGCGAAGCGGCGGCGAGGATCCAGGCTGCGCTGGGGCGGATGGGCGACGATTACCTCCTGTCGGCGCTGGACTACCTGGAGCTCCAGCCGGACCTGACTGCGCTGGTGCGCGGCGCCCACACTTTTCGGTGCCCGAACCTTGGCATCACGAGCTGGGCGCGGCTGCCGATCCACGACGCCGACTTCGGGTGGGGCAGGCCCATCTTCATGGGGCCCGGGGGTATACCCTACGAGGGGCTCTCCTTCGTGCTGCCGAGCCCCACCGGCGACGGCAGCCTTTCGCTGGCGATCTCGCTGCAGCCGGAGCACATGGAGCGCTTCAAGGATATGTTCTACGACCTTCTGAGGTGTGAGATCAACGGCTGATATAAACTAATTAAATAGAAAATGGCTAAATGAACCTTTTATGAAATTTTCTGCACACCCTTTATAATATTAAAAGTTAATTAAATATGAAGCAAAATGTTGCCATTTAGTATGAGATTTGAATTTATTGCTTCTTTGGTATGAATTTCAAGAAAAAATCGTATCAAAAAATATCAAATATATCTATATTTTTACGTAATATAAAGTTATCTTTATAAATTTTTTTAATCTCTCTAGTTACTAGAAATGTAACTCCAATCTGAATTACTCGGTCATACACTACAAGAAAAAATAGCAATATCACAAAAAATCACGAGTTGTTGGTTCGTTGTTATTTTGATGTTATATTATGTAATTTAGATGTCATCTTTTGACTAATAATTTTATAATTTAATAGAAGATTATTTGTAGATGTCATTAAACCAAACAATTATCTTCTCTAGATAATATAATATAATATTAAAATAATATTGAACCAAACGACTTTTAAAATCTTTAATATTATCACCATCAACTATATGTCTTGGCTGTAAATGAATCAAGCTTAACAGAAAGTCAACTGTTTCTAGATAGAACGAGCTCCGCTTTACAGATGTCAGATCCTAGATTATATATGTAGGCTCGATAAGAATGAAAAGTGAGAGATAAATTCTAGAATAATAATATAGCAAGGAAAGATAGATGAGGTAAAGTCGGAGATAACATAAACTCGTTCAATGCCATCTCTACACAAGCAGCACATTAAAAATCTTCCCAAATGACATTTCTCCCCTATTCTACTTTGTCGTGACAATTCAGTACCCTTCTTCATCCACTATTCCTCGGCATCCAAGAAGGATCTCCGAGAGGATTGGAAACTCTCCGACCTTGTAAACTTTTTCTCCTTCAATGGATTTAAATCAATGAGTTTAGCATAATGATTTTTTTCCTGCACTCGAGTTCAATGTAAAAATTTGTGTTAATTTCTTCTTTTTAACTTTTCTTTTGGTTTCTCACTTTTTTGCTTTTTCTTTTTCTATTTCTTATCTAATCTATTTGTCGGTTGGGATTTTTAGTCACCGTCCAGTTTTATCAGCGTGTTTACTCACATATCACCCAAAACTTAAATAGTTTTATATACTAATGGACACCTAAAGCGTAGGCCGATTAAAGCTCTAATTAGAAAAATTGAGTTATTGAATTTTGCCCATATACAAAGAAGAAGAGGGAGACCAAAAAAGACACGACAAGAAACTATAAGGAGTGATTTTAGTTACTTATACTTAGATAAAAATTTAGTAACTGATAGAGCGTAATGAAAACAAAAGATTTATATAGCCAACGCCACCTAGTAGGATTAAGGCTTGGTGGTTGTTGTTTTTGTTGTTATAATTTCAGAATCATGCTGATGACACGTTAATATATTTGAAATGAGTTTGTTTATGAATTGTTAAAGAGAAATTTACATATGATGCTCCTAAAATTAAGATTTTTATACACTTCATCCTCAAAGTTAGATATTTACACTCGTTACTCCATACTTTGAATGTGTAAATTATAAGCATCACCCTCTTATAATAATGAATAGTTCAATTTTCATCTCCTTTAATAAAATAAATAGCTAACATTTTCTCAATTTGATGAAGAGAATAATGTTTGTACTTATGCATCCAAAATATTAAGTGATAATTATAAATTTAATTAAATCTCAAATTTAAATAGATTTAAGTAGAGCTTAACATATATGCATCAGTTGCATATAGTGAAACATGCCAAAGTTTTAAAACTTGAATTTTATTTTAGGGGGCGTTTAATTCAATATTATCTTGATATTATGTTATGTAATCTAGATGTCATAACATTTAAATGTCATCTTTTGATTAATAATTTTATAATCTAATAAAAAATTCTTTGTAAATATTATTAAACTAAACAATTATTCTCTAAATAATACAACATAACATCAAGATAACATTGAACCAAACGCCCCCTTAATTTTAAATAAAAATTGATTGTATCAATTTATAGTTGGGGCATTTACATACATACCCCTTAAATCATCTTGAATTACATATTAAACCCCTCATTTTTTAATTTTACAACTTAACTCCCCTAAATCATCCAAAAATAAAAACTAGTAGAATACATATATTTGTAAATATATTTATAATATTTGTATATATATATTATTGGTAATAAACATCCAAATAATTATAAATCAGCAAAAAAAATATTTTGAAAAATTTGAAAAAGACCTAAATATGTTATTTTTGGATGATTTAGGGGTTAAGTTGTAAAATTAAAAAATAAGGAATTTAATATGTAATTCAAGATGATTTAAGGGATATGTATGTAATTCTCTCTTTATAGTTTTAATAATTTCACTATTTTTCATATAATATTTGCTATAATATATAGTTTTTAACTTTAAAAATTAAATTAAACAAAAAGCATCTTAAAAATATAAGAAGTTTGATTGAAGCAAAAGTAATAAGTTTCAAAATAATTTTGACCGAAATTAAAATAAAATTACCAAAATCAATTAGCTTCGATCAAACTTAAAACCATAAATTATATGCACTAATACATACGCATCATTATTAATTACAAGAACAGAACTCTAGAGTTTTTTTTTTTTTTAAACAATCTCATACAATATAACATAGGGGAAGAGTTCTTGATTTAATATTATATTAATGTTACCTTGGAAGTGTTTAATTTAATATTATATTATATTAAAAGTTATATATCTAAATATTATTTTTTTAATAATTATTTTATAATATAGAGCTATCAACATATATTATTAAATAAAATAACTATTTATTTTAACATTATACATCAAGAAAATATAAAATCAAATATGTTATGTATATTATTGAGATGTTAATGTCATTTTTAAATGAATTTTATAACTTTTACAAGATACATTTTGTTTAATATTATCTTATATCATGCTATATTAGTTAGAGAGTAATTATTTGATTGGAAATATGTAAATGAATTTTTAAAATATTATGAAATTGTTGAAAAATATTTAAATCAGAATATGATGGGATGATATGATATTAAAAAAATATTAAACTAAATATAATTATATTATAAAATTTAATTTATACAATAAGTGCACAAAAAAATTATTGGGCCGAGTAAGCAAAACGCGTTAATTGTTGGCCCATTAATGACATTGCGACACTCTAATAAGCTGTCCTTGTCACACACAGAACGTCGTAAACGACGTTAAGGCTAGACAGACTGTCCAGTATGCATTTATAAAAAGCAAATTGCTATTGTCCGTTGCAGAGATTGGATGGTTCAATTATCGATTGGTGTTTTAACATTGTTTAGCACCACAGGGCTAATGACTGCGTGATGCAGCATCATTGGTGGGAGAAAAACTCGGGTTCGGACGGCGCATGTTTGGACCCCCAATCAGCGGGGCGCCACGTGTGCCATACAGGTGGGTCAGGGCACACGTGGCGCCCGCTGATTGGGAGTCCGAATGTGCGCCGTCCAAACCCAAGTTTTTTTTCATTGGTGGGTAAGCGGATGACAAGTTTGGCTCATCGAATGCAATGTGCACAACTGCACAAAAGAACTTCAGTTACTACCCCCGAGTATTAGACATGTAATTGATCTCAAATTTAAATAGTTTTGAGATTTGATCCTCAGAAGCGCGTTACTCTGAGGCGGTAACCCTTCGAAGCGGAGGCAGATCCCTTCTCTTCCGCCCGAGCGCAGAGAAAGTGGGATGGAGGATGAGGATCCGTGGCTCGCCGTCGACAAGCTCGAGCACTTCCTGGCCTGCTTCCTCATCACCATCCTCGTCGGCGCCCTTGCCCGCCTGAGCAGCCGCCCCTTCATCCGCCGTCACAGCGTCGCCCTCGGCTCCATTGCCGCCCTTGCTACTGGCGCCGCGAAGGAATCCGGCGACGAGATCGGCCTTTGGAACTCACCCGGAGGCTCCGTCAGGGACGCCGCCGCCGATGCCGTCGGCGTCGTCTTCGGTGCGTCGGTGCTCGCGTATTCAGCGAGGCTAATGCCTGCCGGTCGACGCCGTCGGGATTCAGATCAAGATCAGGAGGAAGTTGCGATGGTCTAACTTCAATCGAGATCGGGGGAACGAGAGGGTAAATTATATTATGGTTCCTGAGTGTGGAGAACTGTTTTATATTGGTTCATATTTGAAATCATTGCGTATTGATTCCTGGCTTCTTTTTTCACTTAACATTAGATCCTTGTGGTAGTTTATTTTCTAAATTAGCAAAAATACTCAGCATTATTTTAATTAAAAAAATTTATTAATAGAGAAACCTTGATAGTGATTATGAGGTCACAATTTATATCTGTACCCGATTAAACTGCCCCAACTTACCCCTAATAAGACTGGTGTGAGTACTTAAATTTCACCTATAACCTGTGACCCGATGGGTTCAAGTATGAGTCAATCATATCCGCCTCGTCCCGTACTCGACTCGAAATAACTCACAAATTTTTAAAATTTGATACTCAAATAACGCATTCCATGAAAATTGATCTATCTCATTTTTTATAATAATCCTAGTATACTTTTTTAAAATATTTATGTTTAAATTTGTAATAGTTATATTTTAATTTTATAATTATTCAAAAAATACTTGTTTTGTTTAAGAATGAGATGAGAAAAATTACTTATTGATGTTCAAAATTTAAAAATCATTAGATTTATTTATAAATTTTGAATTTATTATATAATTAAGATTTTATTTTAACATAATCATGCATAAAATTAATATGTACCATTTTGTAGTATTTTAATTTCCTGCATAATGTTTTTTCTTGATATTAAATATTCTTTGTTGTCTTATATGAATAAACTCATGATTAAATCACAAAACAAGAGTGAGTCGGATAGCACCGGATAGGATGGGGGCAGGTTCGGGTGGGTCAAGCCAGGTTAGAACCCGCTTCACCGCGCGCGGGGCGGGTACAAATTTGTAAAAGCTAGAATCGGGTCGGAGCGAGGCAAGGCAGGGCGAGGCAGAGCGGAGCGGTTATAAGATGAGTATAGATAATGAATAATATATAGCGAGAGGTGAATATAGGTATTCATAAACCTAACCTAAACTCACCACGTTGTCATTCCTAATGGACAGCCTTTCTCATGTAGCGGAAATCGTAGTAATTCGCAGTGTGATAGAATAAACCAAACACAAGGAGCCCCGAGAAGAAACAGAACCATGATATTAAAAGACAGAAACAAGGCTTAGCTAATCACAATAAGGTCCTAGAGGGTTTACTAGAGAATTGATTACAATGGCTTTAGAGATATAAATAGAGAATTGATCACAATATAGGAAGGCATGATGAGCTTAGAGGGTTCCCTACCTCATTCCATTTTATTTACAGCTCCACTTAGAACAACAAGACAAACTGAAACTATATAATAGAAAACTAAACATTTTTTTCAAGTTAACTTAATTAATACTAAATTAAATTCAAGCATAAAACTAACCTAATTAATAAAATAAGATTAAGATGGTGTTTAATTTGATGTTATTGTGATGCTATATAAACTAATTGTTTGTTTTAATGAAATATTTAGATAACATTGGAAAATTACAAAATTTTTGCTGCATAATATAAGATGTCACTCAAAGAATTAGGTGACATGTACATGTCGTCTGAATTATAGTAATAGAGACATGAGGTAAGATGATTTTATAAAAGATAGAAGCTTGGGTATAACAAAAATAAATTAATAGTAGTGTTATCTTTTAATAGGATGATATTACACCAAAACATACAAATTTATATATAACACAGACATTTAGCCTCTCTGTTTGGTTGATACCCAAATTGGTCATGACCATTTTTTAAATTTTTTATAAAAAAAATATAAAGCTTTTTTTGAGAATATATATATATATATACATATATATGATGAGAAATAAAGTTAGTTAATTATGAGAATATTAAATAAAATTGGCTGATGTATTGATGAAAATTGTATAAACTACTTTATTTTTTTAAAAAAGTCATGATTAATTTGTACTACAACCAAACAGAGGCTTAGACAACACTATCACCTAGATTACATCGATCTAGACACCCAACTAATATTATCGTCTTTTAAAAGAATGGCAGGTTTAATATTAGGATTTCTGATTTACATACACAAAAAGAAAGGAATATAGAAATCATCAACATACCATGTGCATACAATAATATGAGCTTGCGTGAGATTTGTTAGAATTATAAAGTACCTTAAATTTACCCTATACTAAACTTAGTTTTAAATTAGAGGTGAATCTTCATCGTAAACTATGGAATAAAATATTCTCAATGTGGCCGCAAATGTAGGAGAAAATTTACCGAACTATGTAAGGGGTATAAGAGAGAAACCAATTTCCTATGTCGCCTTTCAGATCTTTGGTTATGGCTTCATCTTCCTCAAATCCTGGCATGTCTTTTTTTCTCTTTAAAATTATTAAGGGGGCGTTTGGTTCAGTGTTATCTCAATGTTATGTTATGTTATATTTAGAAATTAATTATTTGGTTTAATGACATCTTTAAATAACATTATAATTAATTACAAAAATGCCATTACATGATGACATCTAGATGTCACTCCAAATTGGGCGACATCTCAAGATAACACCACCAATTTGTCATTATAATGCCAATAACTTCCAACTAAACAAAAATAATTTAGATAGCATTGATATTTTCTAATATCATAACATTGAACCAAACAAATGTCTATTGATGAATAACAATGACATTTA
>KZ451963.1:839235-859965 GCA_002786265.1 Apostasia shenzhenica
AAAGAGGGGAGAGTAGATGAGTTAGATTGTAATTTAGCTGTCAGGTGTTGTACAACCAGAACGTTTTGCGTAAGGAGGAACGACGTGTTAAGGAGTATGACTGCTTAGACAGACTACTGTCCAGTATTGGTGATGCAATGTGTTAGATATTTGCAATCTAAGCAATATGCTATGTGCTCGCTTTTATTATTGGCATGAGAATTTGATGGATTTCAACATATTATCGAGCGACTTGGTTGGTTTTAACATTTTTTGGTTATACGGTGAGGAGATGGGTTGGTGACACACGGGAACAGGTGCTAATGACTGCGTTGATGCAGCGATCATTGGTGGGGAAAGAAAACTCGGGGTTATACAGGGGCGTCCTCAGAAAACTATCAAGAGAAGACCGGGTAAACGACTCATGCGAGACTGTATAGTGGACTCTCTCGGGCGCGACAACAGGAGAGACGGGCAGGCGCGGCCAACGTGTGCATACAGGCGCTAAAGGGTGGGTGCAGGTTTGGGAGTAGGCAGCAGCGTATCGGAAGCTCGCGATAGATATAGAACTCGCGGTGGAGTAGATGCTTCGCAGAGCGTGACGGAGGAACAGATCTTCAGGAAGACATGGTTGTTCTAGTTTTTCAGACTTCAGCTAAGCAGGGAGGATATAGTTCGAGAAGATGACAGGTTTTGGTCGATATAACGTAACTGCTCATTGATGGCAACAACTGCACAAAAGCAACGTTCAGTTACCTACGGGAGGGTAAATCCATACGTCCCACACGGCCGAGTATTGAACATGTAATTGCAAAGGTTTTTCAAGATACCTTCTCACATATATTTAAAATACGTATTTGAGATATGATTGAATCGCACATCACCTAGAAGGCAGCGTGGTGGAGCTTTGCTGCACGAGCGGTAACCTTCGAGCGGAAATGGCGATGATTACCTTCTGCATGTCCGACGCATCGAGTCGGCAGAGAGTAAAGTAAGGATAGGGATGGAAGAGCTGCAGCGCGAATCTTAGAAACGTCGCTAGGGTTTACTGTGGTGGTCTCTGCCTGGACCGTGCGACACACGGATCGCCTGATTTCCTGGTAGCACTTCGCGTGCGCCTGTTGTAGTCATAGCTTCATACCTTTATAGATGGCGTGGGGCTGTGTCGGAGACCGTGGCTTAACCCCTATGCCTGCCTGAGAGCAGGCCGGCCCCTGATCATCCGCCGCTCGACAGTATCTTGGTACGTGCACGCTTGGTTGGACGTCGCCCTCGGCTGTCGATGTACCGCGATACGTGTGTAACGGCCTGATTTTTCTCGGGAGGAAAGGTGGAATGGATGAGCTCCGAGAGGCCGCTTATCTGTTCACTTCTTAATTCTCGGGGATGTTTTCCCTACGGAGATCTTGCCGCTTCGTTTACGGAGGAAAAATTTGACATTCTAAGTTGCTGGGTACTTGTTCTTCTGGGGGAAAGAACTCTGGTATGGAGATGTGGCCCGCGGGTTACTGTGTGAACGGTCATATTGATCTGTGACTATGGCGTTACCTTTGGCTTCGTACCCTGCTGGTGCCCGGCCGCGAAAAGAAGAGGGATTATCAGCAGAGGCGTACCGAAATGCCATGTGATCGGTACCCTGTTTTGGAACTGGCACCCGGAGCGCTCGCGCGTTCAGGGACAGAGCCGTATAGGCGCCCTGAACCTCGTGACCGGCCGATTTGTACGACCTGGGTCGCTACAGAGCGCCTTGGCTATCTTCAGGAATGCGTTCGGTAGCTAGCCTGGCGTAGTTCAGCGAAGGCTAATGCCTGCCGGTCGACGGCGAGTCAGCTCGAGATTGGCATTCTACAGATAAATCAGTAGATAGCCAGATAGGCGCAGGGATATTGTCATAATGGACGGATGGGTCTACGAGCCACTATCGTGTTCAATCAGCAGATCGGGGGGAACGAGAGAGGATATGAAGTTAATATGCTATATCGCAGATGGTGTCCTAGAGTCGTGCGGACGATGTATTGTTTTCATGTATATTTATGTGATATACTATATATTATTGAAAATCATTGAGTCGTATAAATGTAATTTCTGGGCTATATAATACTATTTTATATATACATTTACATAGTTAGATCCTTGTGGTATGTATAAATTTATTTTCATGGAAAATATTAAGTAAAATAATACTTACAGCTATTAATTTTAAATTAAAGATAACAATTATTATATTAATGATCAGAAGAATGAAACCTAATGATAGTGATTTATGAGGGTATCACAATTTATATCTGTAAAACGCGATTAAACTGCCGGAGAGCTCGTAAAATACATTTCATTACCAGTATAATTGTAAAGATTTATGATTTAACGTACTGACTGGTAGTGGAGTATTTGAAATTTTCGACCTATTAACCTGTGACTGCCGGAGGGAATGTGATTCAAATTTGTTAATATTGTTAGTAGGTAGGTTTATTATAATCATATATCTCAGCTTTTTATTTTATATCGATATCCGTACTCGACTCTTCCTACCATTGGGATATCTAAGGAATTTTTGTTAAATAAATTTGATACTATTCTTACTCACATATATAATCGCGAATTCACACAATGAATAAGATTTTGATATATTAGTCTCATATTTTATGATTATATATAATCTAGTATATTTTTATATATAGATAGTATATATTATATGTATTTAATAGTTAATATGTGTAAATTAAGTTAATGATGACTTTATAATTCTAATGAATATATATTTACAAGAAATCTTATTTTGTTCTAAGAATGAGAATTAGATAGAAAAATTATTCTTATAATATGGATTAGTCTACATTATTTGATATAATTTATATGCAAGCAATAGTATTATAGATTTTTTTTTATTAATAAGATTCTTTTTGTATTATATATATTGTATCATACTTATAATTTTTTATAATTTAGATATATATATATTATTATAGCACTCTTCATTCACATAGACTCAATAAACAAATCTTAATGATGTATTTAATACGTATCAAGATTTTTGTATAGTTATTTTTTAATTGTTAATATTATGCACATTTGATAATGTTCTCTCATTAATCAGATCTTTTGTGACTCATATATATAAGAATAGTTCTTTGTATTGTTACGTATAGAATTATATAGTTTACTATTAATTTTTATTATTCTATAATATGACTATTATAACACTCCAATCATTAACATAAGAAGTGAATGTTAAGTGAATATATAGCAAGATATAACCAAATTTATGTGAATAAATTAGGATTAAGGGGCAGGTTTTTACAGGATTGCATTCAAGCACCATATGGTGTTTATTAGAAGTTGAAACCGAGATTGTACAAACACTGAAAATATAAAGTGCCTGCTAGGAATAAAATTGTAGGCATCATGTTTTGGGGCGGGAGATGATCAACACACTCTCTGTATAACATAGACTAAAGTAAATCGTTGTGATACGGTAGTGCTGATGGTAAGAGTATTTCTCATACATATGTGAGCGAGGCGCTCCGTTAATAGATGAGTAGCGGCATCAATAAATAATATATGTTATGAAGTATATTGATATAAATTTGAATTAATTAAATAATTTATTTTAAATTCTTAAGTCTGTGCCTCCCGCTCTCTATTCTGAGGCTGGGTTCGACTCGATAGGCGGCTGCGGCTATCCGGCTTTTTTTTGGGGAAGGCAATGGTGGATCAAGGGTGGGGGAAAACTTGCCAACCGGGACATGGATTGTCGGAAACCCTTTTTCCCCCGCTCTCTTAAATTTTTACTTCTGTTCACGCTGCAGAAAGCTCATCTATTGTTTCGTATTACGGCCTAATGGAGGGCAAAAAGGCAGGTCGTAGAGCACTGTGGCCACGCCTTATAAGTGGGTAGTTGTTAGCCGGAAATCGGTCCTTAAGGTAATTTCTCGGTGCTGGATTAGAATACGCAAACCCAAACACTCACGGAGCCTGACTGAGAAAGATATCACACTGTAAGCCATCGGATATTAGAAAAGCCATCAGAATACTTAATGTGCTAGTTACTAGCATGCACAAATAGGGCGTAGCTAGAGGGGGGTTGTTACCATAGAGAGAATAATTGTGTACCCATACTTACTCGCGTCGTCTCTAGAGATCTCTACCTCCTTTAAAAATAGATTGGGCTGATCGCAAACTCATATTGGCGCGAAGATGAGGTGGGTGGAAGCATTGAGGAGGTTTCCCTAGAACATCAAATAGTACATGTTATTGATTTTATCAGTGCTCGATCTATAAAGAATCATTAAAACAAGATACATTAATAATCATGAAAACTATATAATAGAAAACTAAAAATTCTATATTTAATATTCAAGTAAAATACACTTAATATAATTAATACTGAATAATATATAAATTCAAGCATAAAACTGTAATTTAAAAAATTTTAATAAAATATTCAGATTAAAGAATTGTGTGTATAAATTATTGATTAGTTAAATATAAATGTAGGATTAGTCTATATAAATAAATTGTTTGTTTTTTAATGAATATTAGATAACATTGGGAGAAATTAACAAAAGTTTTTGCTGTGCAATAAAAGCTATAAAAGCTATTTGATCACATAAACCGAATGTTTAATTTAGAATCCTGTAGTATCTTTGTAATTGTTTACTTGTTCGTTGGGTGGATAATTATTGGTATGATACAAGAGACATGAAGGTAGATAATGTATTTATTTCATATATAAAAAAGAATAAGAGAAGATGGGATATATGAAGTAAAAATAAATTTATATAAGTGAGATGTTCCAATCTTTTAATTAAGAGATAGAATAATTTCTTCTAACGCACAAGAAAACAAAGCGAGGGAACAGATACAAATTTATATCAATAAAACATGTTCACTCTCTAATGCAGGTCCTTCCGACGTCTTGATATGGTTAGATTACTCTAATTCACACAAATTCGGTTGTCATTCGTATCTTCTTAAAATTATTATTTTAAAATACTTTTGGAAAGAAAAAAATATAAAGCTGTTTTTGTGATAGCACATAGAGTTATTATAAAATAAATATCATCTGGTGGATCCTTATTTTATCATAATTATTATTTTATTATTATTAAAAAATTATATGAATGAGAAATAAAATATGTTTTTATTAATTATGAGAATAATTAAATAAAATTGGCTGATGTATTGATGAAAAATTGTATATAAACTACTTTATTTATTTTAAAAAAGTCATATATAAATTGTGTACTACACACAAACAGAGGCTTAGACAACACTATCACTAGATCTACGATCGATCTAGACACCCACATAATATTATCGTCTTTTTAAGAGATAGCAGGGTTTAATATTATAGATTTTGCTGTATTATCTCATAACAATAAAAAGAAAGAGAAATATAGAAATCATAACATACCATGTGCATACAAATAATATGAGCTTGCGTGAGATTTGTTAGAATTATAAAGTACCTTAAATTTACCCTATACTAAACTTTTTTTAAATTAGAGGTGAATCTTCATCGTAAACTATTGGAATAAAATATTCTCAATGTGGCCGCAAATGTAGGAGAAAATTTACCGAACTATGTAAGGGGTATAAGAGAGAAACAATTTCCTATGTCGCCTTTCAGATCTTTGGTTATGGCTTCATCTTCCTCAATATCCTGGCATGTCTTTTTTTCTCTTTAAATTATAAGGGGGCGTTTGGTTCCAGTGTTATCTCATTGTTATGTTATGTTTATTTAGAAATTAATTATTTAGTTTAATGACATCTTTAAATAACATTATAATTAATTACAAAAATGCCATTACATGATTGACATCTAGATGTCACTCCAAATTGGGCGACATCTCAAGAATAACACCATTCAATTTTGTCATTATAATGCCGAATAACCTTCCAACTAAACAAAAATAATTTAGATAGCATTGATATTTTCTAATATCATAACATTGAACCAAACAAATGTCTATTGATGAATAACAATGACATTTAGATAACATGACATCTAAATAACATTGATATTGAGATAACACTGAACCAAACGCCCCCTAAATTCAAAGATCCATATTCTCGATGTTTATGATGCTTGTTATCGATTTACGCTTCTGCCTTATGAATGTTTTGCCTACAAATTAATCCACCTATGTTTGGGCTAAACCAGAATTTAGGTTGCTCTTAATTCATGATGTATACGGATTCTTCATATTCTTTTACCAACTTCATTTCTCACGCAATGTAGCACCAAATTTATCATTTTTACCAATCAAAGTAAATAAATTTCAACAATACAGAACAGGAGTAACACAACTCCTGACATCTCAATCACAATGCTTAACAACTTCAGCGTTCAGGCTTAAATGAGATTACATGATTTTCCTACAGCAACCATTGTCCATGAAGGCTTCTTCACCAGCAACAATCTTCGAGAACTCTAGGAGCAATTGGATAATAATCTAATTTACAAGAAGAATATGATCAAGTTTTTCTATCTCATCTAAACTCGAGAATCGGATCGGCGTAAGCTTCTATCCTTCTACTTATGTTCTATATGATAAAGTCTTTATCTGGCTCTGTCAGTGGACATATGAGGACGCTCCAAATCATGTAAACCCAGTATTCTCATGTATGCATAATTCTTTTACTATTGTAATTTCTCAAATTTATCTGGGCACGATTAATTTTCACCAACTGTATTTTTTGTCGATCCTAAACTTCCAATGAGCATAATTTTAACAAAACTACTCCTGACTTATGTCAATAGAAAAAAGATCAAGCACACCAAGATAAGAGAGAGGCAGAGGAAAAATAGACCTGAAAGATCTATTAAAAAAGAGAAGATGGGGACTCATAAGTATTTCTAGTTGACTATCATTAGATCGAAGTCGAACAAACAAACACAGATACTAAAACAGAAACAATATGTGCACTTATTATGCTGGGGTGGAATTGATGTGGAAAAGAAATTGACAACTCCAAATAACTGCCTCAAATATGAAACAAGCTGGCTCAAGCTCCAAAATTCATCTCTTTATCTTAAAGTCGCACTTTTTGATCCAACTGAAGTGCTAGATGGAAATCAAGGTATCGTAAGTACTTGAGTAATGATCCTGTTTATGTTCAGATCAGGGATTTTCTTGCACCTTACGATTTGAACTAGATTTAAACAACCATCAAATCTCAAGCAAGGAAGAAATACAATGCTAAGCAAAAGGAAGGGGCCAACAATACCTCCTCATCCAGATTCGAACAATAACACTAACAAAATTACCGGAAACTGTTCTAAGGGTTGATGGGATCCAAGTAATCCCGACGATGGCGATCTGTATCGATGGTTAGGATCACGTAGACGGCGTAGATGATGCCGGGGAGGTAGCCCAGGATGGTGAGGAACAGGCAGATGCAGAACTCGAGCTGTTTGAAGAAGAAAGAGGTAGATAAGAGATCGATTGACGAAGCGAAAAGATCAGCAGAGAAGGAAAGGGGATAGTGGGATCAGATTAATAGAAAAATCATACACTGCAACAGCCACAGCGGAGGCAAACCCCGAGAGGGGGAAGAAGGACGGCGACCAGGATCTCGAGGCATCTACAGCAGAAGCTCATCTTTTCAGCTCCTCTTCTCGCTCCCTCTCTCTCCTGCAAATCCTTTGTCGGTAGAACTGATCTTATTCCATGAAGATAGACCGGATTAATAATTTTTTAGGTTTTTATATTTTTTTTTTTTTAGGTTTAAATATTTTTTAATTGAATTTTTGCCAGTAATGCCACCGATGCTCTTGTAGCACATTTAACTCCAATATTATTATCAGAAAAAAACTCCAAAATTAATATTTATATTTATATTTATCATCTAAAAAAATATTTATTATCTATCAAATAAAAGATGAAATATAAATATTTATCATTAAAAATAACTTATATAAATATTATTCATCTTTAAAATGAAAGTATGTGAATATTTGTTTTTTATAATTAAATAAGTAATAAGAAAGTTATTTTTAAAAATGGCATATATAATTATTACTAAAACAAAAAGAAATTCAGTTTTTCAATAATCCATCATTCTACAAAAGTTTGGTAAAATATAATATACTATCTTAAAAACTTCTATGTTACACAAATATACTATCTATAATTCGTTGCTTTACACAAATTTAATAAATTATACTGTAATTGTTTTCATTAAGTTTTGAGTAAAAAGGACTGGAATAAATCTTGATTGTCATAGAAAAAAAAAATGTTTTGTAAAATATTAAATTAAATTTTTTATCTCCCTTGTTATACTTGTACCATCATAAAATATTATTGAAATTATTATTTATATTTGCTTTAAAAAATACTAATTTATCAGTAATATTCTCCTAGCTTAATGAAAAGATAGTTTATTTAGGAATTAGAGAGTCTTAAGTTCGAGTCACATTATTATCACAATATTTATATATAAAACTTCTTTTTTTTCTGAATTTTTTCAGAATATTTCTCTTAGGATTTTATTACAAATTTTTTTAAATCAATAAAACTAAATATTATTATTTTTTTTCTTTCTAAATATCTCAATTAAATTTTTTAATAAATAAATAATTTTTATAGTGGAACTGTAAAGCATAAAATTAAACTGAATGTAATGCAAAGATGAAATATGAGTATAAGTAAATTATAAAAGCAGAATAACATATAGATAAATATAAGTTTTTAAAGTAGTAAATAAGTAAATTCATCTAAAATTATTTTATTTCATACCTTACGATTGATTATTTGTCTTGATAAAAATATTATATTTTTTCTAATTCTCATTTTTATTTAACTCAAACTACTTTATGAGAATTAAATAGAATATTTGGAATACATTACCCATAGCACCCTCTTCAAATCGGATTTCTCTCGAGTCCCTAAGCCTAATTGCTTACTTTTATTTCAAGTGGCACTTAAAAGTAGATTCTTTCATCGATATATTAAATTTTTTTTTATACAGATCAATATACTCTCTTATATCTGAAAAGAATAATATTTCGAACTGTCTCTTCGTAAATGTGTTTTATCTTATGTTGTCGTAAGATTTCATTAACTTCTATGATATTTATAATATTTAAAATGTGTTTTAAAGTTTTACCTTTAAATCTTATTCCACCACTTCAAATCTCAAACTATCTCACAGCTAAATTAATCTCATTGACAACCAAATTTTATTTTATTTTATTTTATTTTTTTGATAAAAAAATATTTTTTCATTTTCAAACTAAGAACTAAAAAAAACACACACATGACATTATGACAACCATTAGCTTACTTCATATAATTTTGAACCATGTTGATCACAAAACCAAAGCAATTTTTTTTTTGTTTCATAACATGAATCTCTGCATCAAATCTTCTTCTTCACAGAAGAAGCACAAAGCATCCCCTGCTTGTTTAAACATTCATAATTGAAACAGCTGATATAGAGACCAACTTCAATTTAAAACTATTCCAGACTTCTGTACTACTACTACCAATTTCATATGTGACATCCCGAAAACAAAAACGAAAAAAACCCGAAAAGGCATCCCTTGTGGTGCAGTCCGCGTATAAGTTTGCCGATAGCCATTCATCTTTCTCGCACATTTTCCTCTCTTAAACCCGCAATGCTAGCTGATCCTGCCATGTAACTTTCCTCTTACCCACCCCGCTCAAACCGCTCCCAAATTCTCGACAAATCGAGATCTTGGCATCGTTAACCAACAGATCGTCTTCCCTCGAAAACATCTTCAGGGGATTCCATTCCTCCTCAAATCTCTCCACTTCATCCATATCCTGAATGACAATATCAAAAGCACAATGCAAACATTAAGAGCAGGTAAAATTCTGCTTCAAGCTTTTGTTTTGCAGAGACCAAAGAAAGCATTACCTGATTCAAATCTAACAATGGAGTGACATTCAGAACTGAAACTTGTTTTGGTTTGTGAATCCCATCCTTTAAGGATAGCTCTGATTGATTAGCAGTATTTTGATATCGAGGAACTCTGTTTCTATTACAAGAGGAAATTTTGTGAGAGTGCTTCTTCACTTTGCATTGGACAAGCTGGCTTGAATTAGATAACTGCTGGTATTTACTTCTCAAGAATCTGGAGCATCAAATCATAAATTACTTACTGAAACAAAGCAATGGCTGAAATAGTAAAGAAGCTGAAATCGAAGAGAGGTGGAGAAGAAGAGATCAGTTGGTGCGTCCTCACTTGACTTCAGCAAAAAGTTTATGTTTCCTCTGCAATGCTTTCTGCAGTCTCAGCTTTTTTTCTTCAGTTTCCTGAAAAACAGCACAATAACTCGATTCAAAGATAGCAATAGTTGAAGCAATCTTCTAGTGAATATGAAGTCTGATGAGTGTATATCGATGAAGGAATTCAAATATTTTGATGATTTAAAGAGACAAATAACAAGAAGAACAAGTTCAGCTTAATTTAGAGTGAAGTCTCTCTGTGACTATCAGTCAAAAGTTATATAATGATCACATCAAAATTCATATTTGGTTTTCCCCTCCCTCTCTCTGGGACGATAACTCGAATCCCCAATTTCTACTTACACATTCTCTAAAAGTCAAAGATGAGCATGACTTAACATCTCAATTGTCTCTCTCTCATCTTATTGTTGTATATATACTCTCCATAATACAATAATTTCTAAGTTTCTTGTACACAAATATTACACAAATATTTCTATAGTACATCACACACTCTCTTCATAAAATATGACCACCATCACTACCACCAACAACAAACCAAGCCTTTATCCCACTTGCTACATAATTTCATTGCACTCTATCAAATAATAAACTTTCATTTAGCTCCAAATATATAAAATCATTTCTTATAGGTTCTTGTAATGTTTTTTTTTTTTCGGTTTTTCTTTCTCTTTTTACATGAGCAAAATCTAATAATCCAGCTTTCCTTACCAGAGCTTCTATCGACTTACGATTTATATGTCCAAATCATCTAAGATGACTTTCTTAGCTTATTCTAGATTAAGATCACTAGAACATTCTCGCATATTTACTCATTATCTATCTTGTTCTTTTGCATATACCCTTTCATCCACCTTAGCACTCTCATTTTTGAGACACTTATCTTATTTGCGTATTTTTGCTTTGTAATATAAAATTTAGGAAAAAGATAAGTGTAGTGTAACATACCAATATTTATGTAGCATGTATATAAATGTACCTAATTTCTAATAGTCTAATCTAGTATGATAATTCATCCACCATCATACTTTGAAACTCATAGCACATGAATAAAAAAACGAAGAGACGCAAAGATTACTTCAAAAAAAAAAAAAAATTAGACGCAAAGGCTCAGAAGAAGATCACCGGAAAACCCCTGTGATTCATTCATATGGTGAACTATAAACTAAGAAAAGAAACCCAACAGATCTAAAGTGGAGAAATAAATGTGGATGAATTTCTAAAGAGGCATAAAAACCAGATGAAGCCATAATTGAATGGAAAAAAACAGATCTAAAGAGGCAATAACTGTATCCAAAATCGCATAACTGAATCATAACCCTAGAGAAAGGCAATCATCCATCAACCAGACAAAGCATAAGATCTCACCATTAGTAACTCTTCGTAATCCAGCCGAAGGCACTGGTACTTGAACCTAGATCTGTTTTCCTCTCCGCCTTGAAAATAAGATGACACCATCTGAGACCCCATCTCCTTCATCACCACTTCTCCGCAGCAAGCGCAGAGCAAGAGAGAAGACGAAAACGAAGAGACGGAAGTTTCAAGAGAAAGGAAGAGAGGGGGCAGAAGGGCCGGAGGAGATAGGGGAGAAGTAAAAGTGGGTGGAGAGAGAGGGAGAGGGAAGTGGGGGAGGTTGAGAGAGAGAGAGAGGGAGAAGGTTCGCGACTTCCTCTTCTGACCGGTACAGAATACACGAAAGGAACCCATAAAAATCGGATTTCGGGAAGAAGATAAAGATGAGTACTTTTCCCCCCATATCGTAGATGATGAAGTGATTGGGTTCTTCCGTTGGGATGGCAGAGAGAGAAATGGTCATTTCAGGAACTCCATCCATACCTACAATTGTTCTAGAGAGGTGGTTTCGTTAGAAAGCTCTCTCTCTCTCTCTCTCTCTCGCTGGTATCTGTTACTTAAAACTCTTCGTCCATGTAGAATTGGTCCACCTCGGTTAGTAGGAGAGAATGAGAGGTGGAGCATCTCCTATTTGATTCATGATCTCTTTGTTTCTTCTCTCAAAAGCGAGCGAGCGAGCGAGCGAGCGAGAGAGAGAGAGAGAGAGAGCTGAAATGGAGAGAGAGAGAGAGAGAGATTTCTATGAAGTTGCAGACGATGCAGGCCGCACAGCCTGTTGGTGCACTCCCCTATGCTCGTCAGCGAGCGGAAGGTGGGACTTGGGAGGGGGAGGTTTTTTTTTTTTTTTTTTAGAGATAATTAACTACCACACAATTTAATTTAATTTATATCTTATTTATCTATTTTTAATTATATTATATTATATTATACATACTCAAAATATTATAAAATTTTACATACTCACATTTAAATTAAAATTTAATTAAAATTTATTTAAAAAAAATTCTATTAATAAATTATTAAAATTATATTTTTATTTTTAATGGTATATATTTTTCTCTTCTTCAATACCACACTAAAGCGCTGATTTGTCCTAAAATTAATTTACATTACAGATGTTTTCTTCCCTTGCCACCACCTAAACATTAAGGTTTTAGGATTTTCACTCAAAATATATTTAAATATTTTTAAAATAATACGATGAACGGCTCAGATTTTTTATAATTTAATTATAGTTAGATTATTTTAAAATTATGATTACTCATTATAATAAAAAATAAATTAAAATGTGTGTATATAAAATTTTATAATATTTTGAGTGTGCATAAAGTAATTAATTAAAAATGAATGGATAAGACGTAAATAAAACTAAATTGTGTGGCATGTAAGTAATTATCTTTTTTTTTATTACTTGGAGGGGAACTTGCACATAGGCATAGCTACTCACATCATTAATGGAAAGAAATTTTTCTGAACAAAAGAAAAAGTGAAAAGAAATTTTAAATTAAATCAATAAAAGCACCAAAAATAATATTAATAATTTTAAAGCACAACGCAATAATTTTTTTCTATTTTAATTATATATAAAGTTATTTGTAATTGAAGTAAAGGATAACTTGATATTATATTTTATTTTTGAAATTTATAAAAATTTTAAATAAATTTATATTAAGATATAAATAGAATGTCAAGTAAAATTAATTTTTTATTTAAAATTTATTTAAAATTTATTTAAAATATAAAATATATTAATTTCAAATATTTAAACTTTATGTGAAAATTAAAAATATTATTAATCTAATATTAAAATATAGTTTACAAAATTAAACAATAAAAAATAAATTATAAGATTATTTGGAGAAAACAGTGGCATTGCTAAATTTTTATAAATTTTATATAGAGAAAATGCCTGTTAAAATTTAAAAAAATTACATTTTTCATATCAAAATTTATATAAGATACAAAATAAAATTAATAATTACATTAAAATATGTATAAAATAAGAGAATAAATTAATAGTTTTGTTAAAATTTAGGATTTTTTACATACAGGACATGAAATTTACACGAAATTACATATTTCACCATCAATTCATAAATATTACCACTATCACACCATATTCATTTAAATTTTACGCATTTCACATATTTCACATACTTTATGATATTATATGTAAATTAAAATGCATAAATTCATTAATATTTAAATTCTAATATATATTTTTATTTTTTACTGTAAACACATCATTTTTCTTACTTCAATTAAAAATTATGGTCATGTGAATTTAAATTCGACACCCTAATTGAAAATTTTAAATAAGATAAATAAATTAAAATACATAAATTCATAAATATTTAAATTATTATTTATATAAATTAATTTATTTATAGTATTTAATTAATATATTAATAATATAATTAAGATCAAAGCCAATTTAGAAATGTGAAATTCACTATTAAAGAATATGTGTGAAATATATGAAATACGTAAAATTTAAATGAATATGGTATGATAGTAATAATATTTATGAATTGATGGTGAAATGTATAATTTCGTATAAATTTCATGCCCTGTATGTAAAAACCCCTAAAATTTATATGAGATATAAAATAAAATATTTTTATTATTTACAAATTGAGTGAAGAGATTGACAAAGTCATAGACCAAATCAACAGACCAGACAAGAATATATAGAGCATTTTCTCTGCAAGAAAAATAGAAAAATACAAATTCTGACAAGCATTCTTCAGTCTACATTCAGAATAACAACAGAACAAAGTGGAGCAAAAAAAAAATGAATATCAAACTCAATCCACGCTCAGAACTGATGCATTCTTGAAGAAGAAAACCACAAATTATTAGGTTTTCAGGTACCTGTTGCAAAAGAAGAACAGTTAAAAACTTTTCAACCCAAAGAAAAAAAAAAAAAAGAACTTATCAAAACTAAACAAAAAGCATTCATGAGTGGAGTACATTAACTCCACAAGAAAGCAATGCAATTTGCAATGCATAATCTTAATTTAATGCGAGTTTGGTTCAATGAAATCTTGATTTTTTTTTTCTTTTTAAATGTATGAAATCTAAATATTAGTATTATTAAAATGTCAATTTACCTAAATATTCATATTATCTATTGATTTTTATTTATTTGATTCAATTTTATTATATTATAAATTGAAGTGTTAATTATTCCTAGTATTCCTCGTATTGAAGTGTTAAAACTATTTTTGATCTGTCACTACGGGAGGTGACATCTAAATATCACCCGATTTTCGATTTTAGGTGACATTTAAATGTCACTAGTTTCTTTAGCATATATTACAACCAACCATGGTATCCATAAATAACGAACGCTTCGAAGCAACTAAACATATGTAAAAAATAATGAAATTTTGGTACCAGACTTAGTTGAGATTTAAAATATGTAAGGCACAATGTGATGACTTGAGACTAAAGAGGATGGAGAGTGATTGCCAGAGTGATGTCTATATGAGTGAATTAGAATTACTTGAATAAGGAACAACTCTTAGCAAACTTCTAAGTGGAAGGATATAGGAATAAATCATCCACATCGAGAAGGGAGGAGAATTCCTGAGCAGTATAAGTAAATAACGTAATCCCAAATAGTAGAAACATCTTTTGGCAAAATTATGATGCTAATAAAGAAAAATTTCATAATTAAGAGTGCATTAACTGTAATAAAACTGAAATAAATAATCTCTAAAATAATATTTAAGTCATGCAGTTCCATAAATCTAAAGCGAATACCACCTCTATGTCTAGATTACGAAATATTACGCACAACTTTGAGGTTAAATTAAGCGATATATTATAAAATGTATGTGTCAATCATTTTTAAAATTGTACTTAACAAATCTTTGATTTGAAGTACTTTGTGGGATTATTTTTAATTAGGATAAAAGATAATCTTTGATATAATATATTTATTTTTAATATTTATGAAAGATTTAAAATAAAGTTAAAGTTATTTTGAGATATGTATAAATTTTGAAACAAAATTAAATTTTCATTTTAATATTTATGCAATATTATAACGTGACCTATAGATTTAATTTTTACTCACGTTAAAATTAACCTGACCAAATAAACAGCCCAGCCTTTAGATAAGACCCCAGCCTCAGTTGAGACTGGTACTAACTGAGGCTGGTACCACACAAATAAAACTGTCAGCATGATGAACGCTTGACAAACTGAGGGATATTTAGATAAGAAACTTGTGTGGTTACTCCAGGCGATCAAAAAATTAGCAGATGCAGTAAGCATTTGATTAGAAATTCTGCTGTAACACAACAAAAAAATCAGCTTCAAATCAACTTGGCCACTAAGTAAAAAACGTGGTTAGATTTCAATAAGAAGCAAGCAACATGAATTCTCATATCAAACAAATAAACAGAATAGATTTGCACTAGCTCATTCATCTTGATAGTTATATAACATAGAAGCACACTAGTATTGAGGAGTTGATAATTAATAATTAATTAGGCCTCGTTTGTTTGGCAGTTAAAAATTAACCTGATTTAATTTTAACCAGGTATATCACATCACACATAAAATTTAATATTAAAAATTAATTTTATTTCACATCCTACATACATTACTAAAATAATAACTAACTTATATGATATATCATATCCCAACATAATAACTAATTTTATATAACATCCCTCACATATCTCAATATAATAACTAACTTTATTTCACATCATTCACAACTTTTAATAAAAAATATCTCTATCTAAGTTTAATTTTAACCTTATTAAATTTAACCGTACAAACAAACAGTGAATTTAAATACTTCAATTCAATCATTTAAAATGACAGTGAAATAAATGGCAATATTGTTATAGCATGATCCAAGATACATTAAGTGAATGAAAACATCTGGTGAGTTGTGTGATAGAAAACTTTCACTCAGATTTAAAAGTAAATTCTATGAAATGATGATAAGATCAGTGATATTATATAGTGTTGAATGTTGTTCTAAAAATTAAAATTATAATCGGGAGGAGAGAGAGAGGACGCGCGTAGGCCGCTTGGCAGCCGGTGGTTGCGCGACCGTCAGTGGACACGCCACGCAGCCAACCCGCCGGCGGTCGCGCCGCCTCTCTCTCTCCTCCTGATCCCACGCACGCTCGCGGGCCGCGCGGCTGCCGGCGGGTCCGGCGGCCGACGCGCGTGCGAAGAATCGGGAGGAGAGAGAGGGGCAGGGGGTAAAATGATATTTTTAAAAAATATTAATAATAAAAAATAGAAAACAGACCCATTTGATAATTTATTAAAACTCAGGGACCCCGATGTTATAATTTTAAAAATGTGGACCTGTGTAATATTAAGCATTAAACTCAGGGACCTGGGTATAATTTGCCCTAAATTTTAATATAACAAATCAACTTTATTCTATAAAATACACAAATCCTAATATTAAAAATTAATTTTACTTCAAATTCAACACATATTTCAGTAAGAAAATCAATTTTATTTCACATCCTACACAAATCTATACATTAAAACAACTTTATTTCACATCACACATATAAAATATATTCTATCTAGCCTAAATAATAACCCTCAAACCAAGGGCTTAGAGACTAACAGCCTGATATAAACTTGCTATGCCACCAAAACTCTTTTTTTTTTCTATCAGCAGCATTTAGCAAAAGCACACAAGCATGGAAACCAACATTCATAGAACAAAATATCATATGCAATTGGATTCACAAGCCTTGTGCAAAGAAGCAGCGCTGCACAGCAGCTAAAGGCCAAATGATGCCTAACAACACATGAACATCGTTGTAATCAAGAAACTTCACATATACGATCAAGGTTCCATAAAAACCCAAGGACTAGAAGATAGTAGACATTTACAGTCTCACTAGCAGAGCAACAATTGAATGAACAAATAAAATTATGTAAACTTAACATTGCACAGCAATCTTTTTCATATTTTGAAAACCCACGCAATTTTTTCAATCAAAGACACCAAGATTTTGTAAGAATTTTCACTCAGCACAATTTGAATAAGCGCAAAACAATTTTTTTTATGACAGAGTAAAACAACTTTTACAAACAAAAGATAATATGTAGAACTATATGACATAAAAAGTTCACTGTAACATAAAAATGCAACCATTTTGGCTAACCATTCGGGGGTACATTTAACTGATCGTAAGTACAAATCAATGGACCAAGGAATCCATGAAAAGGTCAATATTTATAAGATTAATACAGTTTTAGCCTCAGAAACACTTGTGGATAAGCATTCGGAATGTAATTTAGGATCATACATAGCATTATGCTGTTAGGATTCAAAAAGAAATTGTTGTGCTGATATATAAGTGATGGCCCTTACCAACTAGTTAATGGGTGTTCATTCATTGGATAGGAATGCACGTAGACAGTATTGATGGCAAGCATGTGATAGGCAAGAAAATCACGCAAGTAAAACTATCAAATTGCATAAATGGATATTACCTGGACATTTATGAGCAAACAATCTATTCAGTATTTCCATCATCCGATGCTAGATCCCGACACGGACCCTTCACACCAGAATTATTGGAGCCAAAGAGCTCTTTTGCTGCTTTCTCAAGGAATTCTTGTGCAGCAGCATGAAGAGATTGGCTCTCTGATGATTGGTGCTTAGATTTCTTCTTAACTCTTTGACTAGGAAAAGATCTACACTGATTTCCCTTGCCTCTAGAAATTTCTCGCATACTTTTCCTCTGCTCTGAAATAGAATTTCATCATGATTTCCACGTTGTGACCAGAATGCAGCAGAGCCAGAAAGAAACAAGCTACTGCATTTTAATGTGATCATACCTAAAGTCAAATCAGGCAGAGAATGTTCAATGAAGCGGGTAGCTGCTTGAGGGTTTATCTTCGTTGATGGCCGCAATGGCGCTATAGTAAGAAAGAGATTTCATCTTAAGGCAAAAATATATGCACATGTAAATGGAAATATAGCAATACAGATTCAAATTTTGTACAGCAGCAATTGAAGATACGGTGGTAAATGGAAAACACCTTTACTCCAGTCATTAAACTTCCTCAACTTAGCTTCATGCAGCTCCAACCTCTCCTGCAAGATAAAAACAATGGCAAACCCCTTTTCAAAGCATACTCAATACATCTGTATTCGAAATAAAAACTACAAATCAAAATGCACAGCAAAGAAGAGAAAGAAACTCACAAACTCAGTTCTGATAGAGTGACCATCTGCTCGAATTCCGCTACATCTCAACCTCGCTAATAAGATCAATCCCAAACCATCAAAAAGTGGAAATGAAGAAAGAACACGTGATCACAATAGAGTAAAAAAAATTTTTCCTTCGATAGAAGTACGAAGATAAAAACTTTAACCTACTTACCGGAGAAGAGAACCGCAGCCGAAGTAGCTAGGACGAAGAAAGCTCGCGCTTGCTGGAGAGGGGGAAGCTCCGCCAGTACTTCAGGCTCCGCCAATTCGAGAAAGCTCTCGAGACTTTTTTTCAACTCATCGACGCATTGTAGAGTTTCTGTCACCGAATCCAGAACCGCCCCTGGCAGCACGGCGTCGGCAAACTCTTCTCCTCCGCCGCCGCCCATTCCCTACCGAACGAGGAACTAGCCAAACAGCACAATCGAGAGGATCGAGTATACCCTTTCTTCGAGCTCCTCGTCCGATGCTGTGCTCTAGGGCTGCTTATTGGACCGGTTCGACCGGAACCGGTCCGGTTTCGGACCGGTTCGACCGGAACCGGTCCGGTTTCGGACCGGTTCGACCGGAACCGGTCCGGTTTCGGACCGGTTCTAATCGGTTCTGAGCCGGAGAACCGGTCCGGACTGGTTCTGCGTAAGCAGAACCTGTTGTCCAGTTCGGAATCGAACCGGATTATCGGTTCAGAATCGAACCGGTTAAATTTTTTTTTTTTTTTTAAATAATTGGGCGCGTCCGCGGCCCGCGTGGCGCGTGCGCTGCGCCCAAGCGCTGCAGCACATTAATGCTGCCAGCTGCAGCAAATAAAATAATTTTTTTTTTTAAAACGTTTGTAAATTGCAACGGTCAAATGACCGTTTTAAGGCTATTTTGGACTTTATAATAAGTATTGAACTTCTATAAATAGCATAATTTTTGTAACGATAAATCCTACAATTTTCATCAATTATTTCTGTTCTTCTACTCTGTGAAAAAAATTTGCAAATACGTTTTAATGGCTTCCCAACGTCGATTCTCTGGCGGTTCTTCCTTCCTCAAGTCGCCGAGGAATGCAGATCCGAAGTATGTTACAGAACTGGCGATCGTCTTCCTGCACTCCGGTGAGAACTTTGACGCAAAACTTCTGAACCTGATCTTGATCTATCTGCGGAATGTGATCCTGAGCGCAAGGGGGAGATGTTGCACCGGCACTGGCCCGTCAACTCGAATCATCAGTATCTCTAACAATCTCGGACGAAACGCCGATAAGGTATGAGAGTTTTTTGATTTACAAAAAATTAACCGAATAGCAATGCAGAGAGACCTGAATATATCGCTATTTGTAAAATTTATAAGAATCAATACTCTTACAAACAGGGCGGTACTGGTGGTGGGACTGGTACATTTAAGAAACACCTAGTTAAATTTCATAAGTTTAATGAAAAAAACTTGTCAACATACTATTTATAGAGCCAACCCAAACACAACTCAAATCCACAGAGTGGATCTAGGCCGTGGGCATTTAGGAATGATACAGCACGCCGAGGTTTAGTTCGTTTGTAGTACACGAACCGAACAGCCGTTTACTATATTGTGAAAAAGAGGGATTTTTAGAATATATTGTTCAATATTTACAGCCTCAATATACCCGTATTTCTAGGCATACACTTAAAAAAAGATTGTATGTCAATGTACGATGAATATAAAAAATCTCTTATCGAACACCTCAGTAATATTAGTTGTAGGGTTAGTTTAACATCCGATATCTGGACTAGTATTACTGGCGCGAGTTATTTTAGTTGTTACTTGTCATTGATAGATGGACAGTGGGGAATGCAGAAACGGATTATTATCTCTAGATGTTAGTTAGATGAGGCTCATTCGGGTTCAACCATTTTTTCTTACATTCGCAATATTTGTAAAATTATGGTATAGAAAATAAAATTTTCAGTATTACTTTGGATAATACCTCGAATATAAATTCA
>KZ451963.1:860610-888804 GCA_002786265.1 Apostasia shenzhenica
CAACAAAGAAAAAGCCCGGCATTTTCAACGTTCTTAGATCGGCGGCGGCAAAAAGATCTGTTGCTATAGATAAAGGAAAAGCAACTGTTGGAGAGCAATCGACAACACAGAATCAAGCCCCTACAAATTTGAACGAGTTGCAATTCTATTTACATCTCGCAGAGAAATTTGATGATGATATGAGCTTGTTGGAGTGGTGGAAAAACTCATCAAAGCAATATCCCATTTTATCTGCTTTGACACGAGATGTACTAGCAGCACAAGCTTCAATTGTAGCTTCTGAATCAGCATTTTCCACCACAGGGAGAATAGTAGAAGATTACAGAAGTAGTTTGTCTCCTGCAACCCTCTGCATGTTTACCTGTCTACAGGATTGGTTTGTTGCTGAGTCACGAAATCAACAATACAATTTCGTGGACGAATTTAAGGATAATAGTTCAGAAGAAGAGGAAGAGTACTCGAGAAAAATTCTTTGTAATTACGACGAATAAATTTTTTGTGTAAAATATTTGTAATTTTTTTTGTTAATATTAATAAAATTTCTTAGATTTTTTTTATGTTAATTTTGTCAGAAATATTACAAAAAATATATATATTTTTTAATAAAATGTATAAATAAATATATTTTTTAATTAATTTATCCGATTGACCTGACCCGACCCAATTATCTGGATCCGGACCGGACTCGGACCGGATCCAAGTCCACCAAACCGGTTCCGGACCGGATCCGGAACTGGTTGGAACCGGACCAGACCGGTTCCAGGTCCTGTTGGACCTGGAACCGGTGGAACCGGACCGGAACCGGTCCGGTCCGGTAACCAGCGCATAATCAGTTTTCACATTTCAGGGCATAATCAAAATCATTATAAAAACTTACTCTGATATTTAAATTTTAATATAATAATAAATTAATAAAATTGATAGGCTTGTTATTTTTGAATATTTATTAGTATTTTTACAAATATCATTATCATTATGAATTTTTAAAATAATAGTAACTTATTAATTTGATCGATTCGATGATTGGTTTAACTAATCTGATCATAAACAAAACAATGACTTGATTTTTAATCTATATTATAATACGTGTAATCAAAATTATTCATATAATGCCTATTAGTAAACCAATAATATATATATATTAAATATTAATTGATTATATATATTATATTTTGAACTGCATGACCTCACAAAATAGCTCTCAAAGGTTTTAAAATTTTTGAATATAATTTTATCTATTAAATGAGTTCATTATTTAATGTACAATGCATTCTGAAGTTATTGAACGTAGAACTTTTGTGGGCTACATATTATGTGGTTACATATAAATTTTTTTTTAAATAGTGGCGGAGTCAGGACCTTAGATCAAAAATTCAAATAAATTATTTATAATAATATTATAAAATCTTAAATTTATTTTAATTACAAAAATATCAAAAGATTCAAAATTCTTACCGAGAAAAATAATTTTACATAAACTTCAAATACTGTGAAATTATTTTATCATTAATCTTGATGAGTTTTTATATTTTGGAAATATTGTAAAATTAACTCATTATTTAACTTCATTAAATGCATTTATCTCAATAAATATAACCAAATAATCATTCATTCAAAAATCAACCATCTTGTTTTATAGTTGACTTTTTCATAATATTTATTATTGAAAATATTCTTTCTACAATTGCAATGACAACTGGAAAAGTTAATACTAATTTTATAAGCAAATAGATTAATTTTAGGGGGGTGTTTAGTTCAATGTTATCTTGGTGTTATGTTATGTTATCTAGAAAAAATAATTAATAATTATTTGATTTAATAATATCTATAAATAACCTTCTATAAAATTATAAAATTATTAATTAAAAAATGGCACCTAAATATTATGATATCTGATTACATGATATAATACTAAGATAACAATGAACCAAACGCCCTCTTATAAGCAAATAGACTAATGGATAAATGACATGTCTATTAGTTTGAATCAATTTTCAATAAGGTTACTTATTCCTTTCAAATAAGTAAACTCAATATTATTATGCCTATCAAATATATAATTGTCTAATTAATTATTCAGCTCTAAGAGAAATTTCTAGTAGATAAAATCGAGTGGAAACTCAATGGAGATCAATGGAGGCAACGCAAAGGCGACACAGGCGACAGCTAAAGTTTCAGTTCAGAGGAGAAGAGCCGAGACCTTGTGACTTGATAGCTAAAGAAAAATAGTAGAGTTGTGGTGATGCTATAGTATATACTATTATATACTATTACATATAATAGTTATAGTTGAAGTAATTAAATATACTATTATAATTCAGAAATTAATTATATATACTATTTGTTTAATTTATTATATTTTAAACAAATTTATTTCTGAATTATTAAAAATTAAATAATAACGATTTTCCAGCTTCCAACATCTGCGCTGATTTTAATTTGGGAGATTTACGTAGAGAACATTGAATTCATCACAAATTACGCATTTCATCATCATTTAGTAAATATTACGCATATCACACTCTCCATATTGTTACAATAGAAATGTAAAACTCATAAGTAACATAAGGAGAGTGTGATATGCGTAATATTTATTAAATGATAGTGAAATGCGTAATTTGTGATGAATTCAATGTTCTCTACGTAAATTCACTTTTAATTTTTATCGGGTTCCTCCTGAGTCCCGGACGGACCGGTCCAATTCCGGAATCTTCCAGCCACTCCCCCCGCCTCCCTCTCTCTTGGTCGGCGGCTCCGCGCTGCAGATAAAGCTACCATTCTTTAGGTAAAGCTTGCGGTTGCTCGCTTCCTGCCATCATCTTAGCCGTACTTCTCTCCAATGGCTTCTATACTACGAAGTTCGCCTCTCCTCCCCCTTTACGGCATCGCGTGCGCGTCACGGGAGATGCCAAGAGGTTTTCATTGTCTCTCGATGAAGCTAGAAGCAGCACCGATGCCGCTGCGGTTTGCGCATACTCGTTACCCCTCCAGACCCGCTCGAATCCATTCCGTACTAGCCTTTGCCGCATCCGAAGAAGCCGCGAAGACTGAGGAGACCGAGAAAATCGAGACCCAGGTATTGCTTTTAAACTTGCTTCTCTGTTTATGGGTTTCTGCGGCAGATGCAGAAGATACTGTTTTGGGGCTGTGATCAATCTCACTTTTGATCCAATTTCAAGTCAGAATACTCAAATAGCAGATGGGATTAAGCCCATTATCAATAACTCTCTTATTAAAATTGGCTTAATCTAGCTGTAGTCGCACTGACAACCAAATAGTTATGAAACGAAACAAATTTTCACTTGACACAAAATCAAAAACTTTAGTTCAAATTTTGAAGTCACTTGCCCTTATCCCGAACTTGAGAAGCTGTATCGTGTAAAAGAATTTTGTTTTTGAATTACTAGGTTTTTGTTTTTGCCCTATATTGTGTTAAAGAATTCCTTTGACTATTGATTATGTAGATTATTGGATGCACGAAACGGTACGTTGCTATCAAATTTGCGTTTTGCATCGTGGAATCGTATTAATAAAGAGTACGTGAGTTATTCCAAGTGCCAGCTGCAAACAATAGTGGTGATTGATGCAGCTCTGATATGGAAGAAGTAGAGGTCATGCTTTATCTTGATTATGGTATTAGAATTGCATTCATGAAATGTGGAAAGATGATTTGTGGAATTAGAGGCTGTTGACGGATGGATGGAATCCGGAAGAAATGGATGACTAGCCTTTCTTTGGAATGTAGGGATGGAAAAGCAAAGGAGCGACAAATAATGAAACAACAGGGATATACAATAGATTTATGTGGTTTGAAAATGTTCTCCTGCATCTACTTTCAGAATCACGTAAACAGTATCCACTAGATGAGAAGAGAATTTGCCATAAGCGCATACAAGGCTACAGGGAAGAATACAAGTAGGAGAAAGCTGACAGAATGAGAGGAAGAGGAAGCTCCCTAAAGTCATCATGGAGGGAGGAGGAATGCATGTCTTTTGCTAGATAGTTGGCTCGTCCACCTGTCTGTGCCTGGGCCCACTCCATATTCCAAGATCTATCATAGTTCGCTGTAGACTAATGGTTGAGATATGCTTTGATTTACCACAATGTTGAAGGGTGGATTATGCCTGGACGACTTCGATTACTCAGAGGAGTTGAGTGTAACCTAGATGAGATTGATGGAAGACTAGTAGTGGCTCCATGACTTGGATTGATAGTTTGGAGGTTGCTATGAGTTGTGGTGACTCAAGCAATCCTAGTTTCAAATAGCGGGAGCTCTAAGACCCACGAGTGTGGGGAATCTGCCATGTCTATCAAATTGTAGCCTCGTTGGTGTCTCATCCAAGTCCTAGATATAGATTTGCTCGGCGGTGACTTGGAACAATTTTCGACTGTGGAGGTGCTTTGTGGACGGCTTGATTGAAGCGACGCCTTGCATGTAAACACAGATTGGCAACCGTTATAATTATGGCCGCCATTCACTAGGGCTTTTGGTCGCTGCCTCCTCTATCATCTGGTCTAAAACTCATGAACATGTACCAAGAGAATAATGATAATTTCCACCAATTGAAGACCTGGTGGTTCCGCCCAAAATCTAGAATTGTTTGATTTTAGATGTACCTTTTTCTCTTTGAGAATTTATTTAATAGAACAAGAAAGACACTTATTTGTATGGAATTCACTACATAGAAGATGAAGTGTACTTAACAAATCATTGATGAATTCCCCTTGAACTTTCTTTTGTTTGTGATGTATGGGTGCCAAGGCCTTACATCCCTAGGATATGCTGGTTGAAGTGTGCAAACTAAATTTCAGTTCCCTATAATTTTGTTAAATAAGTTGTACCCAATAATTTATTTGGTGAATTTTCCTTTTGGGCCATATCTGGTTGTTGACAGGAGCTTTCGTAGGAAGATAATGCGATAAAAACCCTTGTTCAGCTTGTTCGAAACTTCCAAGTTTAGAAGAAGTGCTACCAATCTAAAACTTTATTACTGGGGTTTACAATTAAATAATTTGTTTGTTTCTTGTTATAAGGGTACCCTTTGCAAGTTTGCATGTTACATATTGACCTGTCATTTTTTGTATTTTAACTGAATTTAGATTTTGGGTTTATTTTCAGGAAAATATTGCCATTCATTATGTTTTGCATGTTTTCCAGTTCCAAAATGTCTTTGATTCACATTATTTGTTGCTTAATCAATCATTAAAGTTTTCTTGTGGCACATCCTATGTTGAATTGTTTACCAGTTGATTCAATTATGCAGTTTTTCCAACTTCAGCTGGAGAAGAAAAGAAAATAGAAACAAGAAAATGTTATAAAGCAGTCATTTATTTATCCTGATAAGAATAAAACTGATATTAGCTGCCGCTTGTTGTGATTAAACCTTTGTCTACCGTATTTAAGCTAAATTTCTTTCTACTTTATTTTTAGCAAATAAATCTCCTTCCTAATTACCTTGCAGGTTTACTCTGACGAAGAACCTAATGTTGATGATAACTCTAGTGATTACTCAAGTGATGAGTTGAGTGAAGATGGCACTTCCATTGCTGAAGAACAAGTGACTTCGCCTGTAATTGCTTCCCTGCAATCATACAGGGAGGCTTTGGCAGCAGATGATCAATCCAAAGTTGCTGAGATAGAAGCATTCCTACAGTCCATTGAAGATGAAAAGAACTCCGTTGCAGAAAAGGTTTCTGCCTTGTCAGTGGAGTTACTGGTAGAAAGAGACCGTGTTCTACGGATTAGTGCTGATTTTGACAATTTCAGGAAAAGGACAGAGAGGGAACGGTTGTCACTGATGGACAATGTACAGGGAGAAGTTGTTGAAAGCTTATTTCCAGTTCTGGATAGTTTTGAAAGAGCGAAAGGTCAGATTAAGGTGGAGACAGAGGGAGAAGAGAAGGTTAACAACAGCTACCAGAGTATTTATAAGCAGTTTGTGGAGATATTAACTTCCTTGGGTGTTGAAGCTATTGAAACTGTCGGCAATGTGTTTGATCCTATGGTAAGTTTCTTTTAGTTTAATCAAAAAAATAAGTTTTTTTTAGTATATATTTTTCCTGAATGTCTTTAGGAGAAGGTGTTTCTCACTATAAATCTGTTCAAATTCAATGCTCATTACAGTTTAGTCATACCTTTTGCACAGCTAGTACTTTAACTTGTGGTAGGGTTGACAGTGAGTCGAGTTTGAGTGAGTATGGGTCAACACTATAAAATTTGACTCGAATTAAGCATATTTTGAGTCAACTCAAAATTCCTTCTTATTTGTTCGAGATTATTTCTTTTAGAAAATTAAAATGGGTAGATTTTGTGAAGTGGCAGTCTGAAGTCAAGCTTGGTATTTTAAAATTGTCGTTATTGCTTTTTAAAATAGGTTAAAAATTTAGAAATATAATTTTGTCGACTCAAAAATAACTTGATGCCGGCTATCCGGTCTCCAATTTTTTTCCAAATATTCTTCGAGTCAAAATAAGACTTGAAAATATTTGATTCTCTCTGTTGGATTCAATAGTATAGCGACATTCTAGTTTCGATTAAAATACGTCGCCTTATGTTGGGATAGTTTTACTCCATGTATGATTTTTATTATTTGTTTGTAGTTGGCTCAAAATATAACTTATTTACTTTTTGAAGCTTCATGAGGCAATAATGAGGGGAGAATCCACAGAGTTTGAAGAAGGCATCATAATACAAGAATTTCGCAAGGGTTTCAAGCTTGGGGAGAGACTTCTGCGCCCATCAATGGTGAAGGTGTCTGCAGGGCCAGGACCAGCGAAGCCTGAAAAGGAAACTTCTCCAATTGACGAAGACAATGTGAAAATAGATGAAGAGAGCAGTGTTGAAGGAGTTTCTGTTTAACACATCGTTGTTGTACTACATTAGCCAGTTCTGTAAGCCCTTTAACCTTTTCATTGATTCCTCAGTTTTCTTAGGCATAAGGTAAAGTAGTCATTGGTTGCTGTTGAGCTCATATTGTAATTTTGCCACTTCATCCTCTATATTAAAATTTAAGTGTTGTGTAGTAATTGCAATATGGATCCACGAGAAAATTGATATAGCCTTAATTGAAAATAAATTAAGCTAGAGTCGTCTTAGATAATTTGGACATATATATCGTAGACCGGTAGAAGCTTCAGTAAGGAGATTTGAGTTATTGAATCTTGTTTATGTAAAAAGAGAAAAAAGAAGACCAAAAGATACATAGCAAGAAACTATAAGGAATGATCTTGCATACTTTAATAGAATTGAATGTGGAGCTGTTAAATGATAGAATGCAATGGAAACAAATGATTCATATAGTCAACTCTATCTAGTTGGATAAAAGCTTGAAGGATTTATGTAGTTGATGTTATTTAGTGGGATAAAAATTTGGTAATTGTTGTGTGTAGTAATTGCAATATGTTCTGATGTTTCCCAAATTTAATTTACACTATTTGGTTGCCAACATGGGTGATTTACTTAGTTGCAGACACTCGTTATCGTAGGTAGTTTTATATGTAGCTGCATATAATTTGGTGTTCAATAGACTAACTAATGTAGAACACATAGTCGAGCAGTATTTTGGTAAGTTCAACGAAAGGAAGATATACATGCGTTACCGTGCTTGCAAAACTTTAACTGCCATAACTTCTAATTTGTGGGAATTATCTATTGACAGTAAATTGATGAAATGCTCTTGATAATCCTTATGGCTAACTAGGTGTTACTCTTGCCAAAAAGAACCTTTTTATTTTTTATTTTTATTTTTATTTTCTAATTATGCTTTATTTTTATGATAAAATTTATGCTTTATTTGATTTTTTTATTGAAATTTGGTATGTTACTCGATGTCTAAAGATTTTTTTAAGGGGGTGTTTGCTTCAATGTTATCTTGATGTTATGTTATGTTATCTAGAGAAGATAATTGTTTGGTTTAATGACATCTACAAATAATCTTCTATTAGATTATAAAATTATTAGTTAAAAAATGACATCTAGTGACATCTAGATGTCATGACATTTAAATTACATAACATAACACTAAGATAACAATGAACCAAATGCCCCCTAAAGAAGTTTGCTTAATTTACTTGATCCCCTCTCATCCTATCTAACATTCTTCAATGCTTTCACAATTCATATTTTTCAGATATTTTTGCAAGCTGTGGAGAAACTTGACCAGAATGCAACTGTAATAGATATGTTATGAATCATATGGACTTTAGATTTAACGAAAAATTGTGAAGTATGGGTATGAAAAGAACCTTTTTATTTTTTTATTTTTATTTTTATGATAAAAATTATGCTTTATTTGATTTTTTTATTGAAATTTGGTATGTTACTCGATGTCTAGAGATTTTTTTAAAGAAGTTTGCTTAATTTACTTGATCCCCTCTCATTCTATCCAACATTCTTCGATGCTTCCACAATTCATATTTTTCAGATATTTTTGCAAGTAAGCTATGGAGAAACTTGACTAGAATGCAACTGTAATAGATATGTTACGAATCATATGGACTTTAGATTTAACGAAAAATTGTGAAGTGTGGGTATGAAACGAAGGTACAGACATGATACAATGTAGATATAAAAATATGAAGAATGTAATAATATTAAGATATAGATGTATTAGAATATGATTATTAAATATAGTAAATATAAATAAATATGTAATGTGTTATAATATAATATCTAAAGGTGTAGCTTGTATGATAGAGCACTTATTTTTGGTAAGTGAGAGACATAAGGTTTGAATCCTCATGAAAATCGAATAAAGATGTTGGATGAAAGGTAAAGGTTGTCTCTTTCCGATGGCGTCCTACAACCAACTGCGAGATTTAGGGTTGTGACAACAACATGAGTGAGAAAGGTTTGTTGTTGCTCTCCTTCAAGGCATCAATGGTTGTTATATGTGTCACATGTAACATGTATAACAACCCACTCTATCACTCACTAGCCCGTGCTATTGTGCAGGCCCTAGTCGAGGTCAGCTCTGTGTTTTTCTTTAGTTGACACGATCTTGCATGCTTGGTTCTAAATGAGAAATTGTTATTTGATAGAGTGCAATAGAAACAAAGGATTCATGTAGTCGACATTATGTAATGGGATAAATGCTTAATTGTTATTGTTGTTATTGTTCCTTTAACTGGCTGCATCGGATTGTATGTGTAAGGTTCGTGGTCATATCGAAGTGTATCGATAACTTGGTGTTTGGGATACATATCGACTGCATATCGGAGTGTATCAATATCTGATACGAATATGATACAAATACATTTGGCTTTGCGAAATATGAGTGCTTTTACTTTGCGAAATATTGGTGCCACTGTATTAGTGTGACTAGGAATTTTCTTTTCTCCTTTTTTTTTCCCAATATATCTCCCAACAATTATGCTAATTATACTGTCAAAAGTAGTTTCTGTTAGTGATTGAACTAATCTTTCATCCTGTTCTTAAAACTGGATAGAATTTAATATAATCATCTGAATAAACAATAAAAATCATGATCTTGGTAATGGTTTTCCAGCCAAGAAGGACTTGAAGAGCTGTAGTGCACGCTTTGGCTGAAACATGGGAACCTCATGGCCTGCTCCTCTGACTGTGGCAAATGTTAGCCCCTTGTAAACCTCTGTCCAACCTCCAACCTATATAATAAAGTCACACAACTTTAATGTCTCAGGAGTTTTATTTGTTGAAGTTCTTAATAAGATTAGAAAAGATAGATAAAAGTAGAATATGATTGTATTAGAGAAATGGAGTCGTATCAATAGAAGATGTGATTGTAACGCAATAAAAAATAGGCGGTATGAACTATGAACATGTGCAATGTAGAGGATGAGAAAGTAATGTTTTTGCTAAATAAATTATATGAAGAGAAGTTTTGTTTGGTTTAGTTGGTTAGATATATCGCAACAACAATAATAACAAATTAAGCTTTTATTTTACTAGGTGAGGTCAGTAATGTGAATCTTTTATTTTCGTTGCATTCTATCAAATAATAAATCTTCATTTTTCTCTAAATATGTAAGATCATCATTATTTATAGTTTATTGTCATGTATTTTTTGGGCTTCCTTTTTTTCTTCTTACATAGTCAAGATCTAATAATTCATTTTTTTCTTATTCGAGTTTCTATTAATCTACGATTTATATGTCCAAATCATTTTAGTCGATTCTCTCTAAATTTATTCTCAATTGAGGCTACTTTAACCTTTTTGTGAATGTACTCATTTCTTATCTTATTTTTTTACATATACCTTTCATCTACCTCAACATTCTTATTTCTGTAATACTTATTTTATTTATGTATTTCTATTTTATAGGTCAGCTTCAGCATCATATAACATCATTGATCTTATAACTGTTCTATAAAATTTATCTTTAAGTCTTAGTGAAATTTTTTATCACACAATATGTCAGATGCATTTTTCCATTTCATCCTTTTTATTTAGATTATGCTAATAACATCACTATCTATTTCATTGTTATTCTGTATTATTGATCGAAGATATGTAAATCGTTTGTTTTTCTTGATAATTTAATATCAATTATTATCTCTTCATTATAATTACTTTTATGTTGATTAAATTTATATTTTATATATTTAACAAGATTTAAATAAGTTAGAAAGTTAACATCATAGTTTGTTTTTGGACATGATTAACTGATGAAAAAGAAAGAAACCAAGGGAGGGAAGTTGGGATCATTGGTGCTGCATGAAAAGAGCTGGAAAATGGGAGCACCTGTCTATCAATGTACCATGGGTACCAACGAATCTGAACAGTAAGGTTCAAGTGGCTGATGGAGAACCTCGTCGCCGTCACCGGGACTACCGAATCGGTGTCTCCGCTGCAAAATTCATAAGTACATCGTGCACATGAACTCGAATCAACTAAAATATTGATTCACTTTTTAGCTCCCATAAATGTCCTTAAACATTAAACTCAATTAATACCTTAAGGTCCTGTTTGACGTAAAGACTAAATTTAAGATTAAAATGATACTAATTTAAAAAAATAATAATAATAAATAATTTTTAATATGAAAAGATGTTATTTTACTTTGCATACTCAATAAAAATATTAATTTTATTTCACATCATAGATAAAGATGTTACCTTATAGGGATAATTACCTACATGTCATATCATTTCGCTTTATTTATGCGTTATTCATCCATTATTAGTTAATTATGCTATGCACATTTAAAACATTATAAAATTTTACGTACACACACTTTCATTTGTTTTCATTATAATGAACAATTATAATTTTTCAATAACTTAATTATAATTAGGTTACAAAAAATCTGAACCGTTCATCATATTATTTTAAGGATATTTAAATATATTTTGAGTGAAAATCTTAAAATTTTGATGTTTAGATTGTGGTAAGAGAAGGAAACATCTGCGACGTGAATTGATTTTAGGACAGATCAACGCTTTAGTGTGACATCGAGGAAGAAAAAAATATGTACTATTAAGGGTAAAAATGTAATTTTAATGATTTACTAACGAAATATTTTTTTTAAATAGATTTTGATTAAATTTTAACTTAAGTGTGTGTATGTAAGATTTTATAATGTTTTGAGTATGCATAATATAATTAACTAAGAATGGATATATAATGCATAAATAAAGTAAAATAGTGTGGCATGCAGATAATTATCCCTAACTTATATAAGCTCCTGTTTTGTATGAGTGCTAAAATTAAGAATAAAATAGTACTAGTTTAAAAAATAATAATAATAAATAAATATATTTTTTTAATTATTTTACACAAATTTTAATATAAAAAGTAATATTTTACTTCACATACTCAATAATTTTTAATAAAAATATAAACTTTATTTCACATCTTAGATCAAAATACTCGATTTGAATATTTTGGTCTAGAATGTAAAATAAAGTTAATATTTTTATTTTAAATTATTGAGTATGTAAAGTAAAATAATATTTTTTATATTTTTAATTTGTGTTGAATGACTTAAAAATTTTATTTATTATTATTATTGTTGTTTTTTAAATTAGTACTATTTTGGTTCTAAAAATAACTGGAGAAAATCTCGGAAGTCTCTCACCTGAACACCCAAATCCGAAGTCCAGCAGCCATCATCTTCTTGTAGATCGGCAGCACAGAGAACTGTGCGTCCCCCCAATTTTTGATCAGCAAATCACTGAATGAAAAGATTCTCATAAATACTTTAAGAATTTTCATTGAGAAGTTGAGAATTTTCATGCTGCTCAGTTTTCATTGAATCATCTAACTAGAAATATTCTTCCACCCTCAATTCGAGTTTTCTGGATGCAACATCTCTAGTTCTAATGGCATAATTCAAACTCGAGTAATCTATTATTCAATCATAGTTACAAAATGAGATTATTTGGTCTTAATTGGGCAATTCACACAGCATAAATAGACTACAACACGAGTTACGAAATCTTAAGTCGTGAGGGTCACATGATTTGCTATCGACTTGCAACATATTTATACCTTGTCATCGATCACATATCAATTGATTTGAAATCGACTCAAAGTCAATTGGGTTTGACTTCGAGCCGGCTCGAAAATGAATCCAATATCAATTTTTTTTTTGGCCGATCTCGAGCTGGGTAAGCTCGACTAGATCCGGCTCGGTTTATAATATATGTTTAATATATAACATATATATATATTACATTTAATATATGTTATATACATATATTATATATATTTATTTTAATTCAAGCCGATTTCGAGCTAGATCGAGCCGAGCCTACCCTGGCTCAAAATCGGCTCAAAAATCATTATCGAGCCGAACATTTAGCTCATTAGTCTGCTTGTTTAGATCGACTCGATTTATATTCGATCTAAAATCAATTTAATTTTCGATCGATTTTCAATGTTTCGATCCATATTAACACACTTACCAACATGCTGTCCATTTGTACGGAATTCCAGTCAAATTGGCGTGCATCGCCTTCTGGACATCAAGCCTGTTGTAATACTTCTCTGCGTAGTTCTCCATACAGGGATCGTAGCCCTTCGGCCGCCGCCGCCGTCCGCCGCCAAGGAGTAGCAACCCAGTGCTTCCAAGCCGCCGAGGCGCTCTCCGGCCATGGGCCGAGGAGTTGGAGGGGACAGCGGCGGTGGCAGAGGGGCAGGAGGGCGTGTAGATGCTGTACTGGTCGATGTTACCGAATTCGCTGTTCATGGCGTAGGAGATAGCGCGGTCGCAGTGCGAGGAGCTGGTGGAGGAGGAGAAGTTGCAGGCGGAGAGGATGGACTGGTAGGTTCTGTCGGAGATCATGGAGTGCGTCCACCAGTAGCTCACCGTCCCCAGGCTGTCGTAGTAGTTGTCCGTCACGGCGTTCCCCACCTGTACTCGGCGGCCGGCTCCGGCGATCGCCGGAGGAAGAAGATCGATCAATGTGAGTGGTTAACTTTACCATGTTAAAGATTAGTGGAGATCTAATGAGTCTTGTTGATGCCATAATCAATACAATGATGACGCGAAGAAATGGTGATGTAAAGATGTATGTTTGGTTCGATGTTATGTCATATTATTTAAATATTTTGATTGATAATTTTATAATTATTTTGAAGATTATTTAATAATATTATCAAATTAAATAATATTTTTTCTATATAATATGATAAAATAATAATATAACACTGAACAAAACGCTCCTTTATATGTCATGTTAACGTCTTGACTGTATTAATATTGTTGCTATTTATTGATATAATTAGGACAAAAAATCAATCCAATAAATAAAGAAAATGAGTAAGTGTTTAAGAGAGTTGTAACTCGTTACTTGTGCGGTCTGAGCAATTTTGATGAAGCTTTTAGACGAGTTTTGGCTAATTAACGAGTTCGAAAATCACTCTTAGGAACAAGAAAACTAGTTAACTCATTTGCTTTAATCCGAACCTGAATTCAACTTAAACCTAACCCTTAACATATTTCTACCGGAAACAATCCAACCTTATTCTTTTTATGGTTTATTTGCTCTGACTCGACACGAGATTGATTTCTAGTTAGTGACCTACCCAACTCACTAATAGCACAATTTTTCTGAAAAGCTAAAAGTTCTCAATCAGCTGAGTCAAACTTTATTCATCTTATTTACATCAACTCAATCTCCGCATGTTTAATGAACTTGTCAAACTTCTAAGTTGAACTCGACTTAAATACTTTTTTAATCAACACTGACTTCTAAAACACACTTGAGATCACCACATTTTGTGTCGGTTATGTATGAGTGGGTTGGCTCATTCTCATAAACTTAGGATTTTTGGTTAATAGGTATTTGCACGCTTGTATATTTTTTGGTCTCCTTTTTTTTTCACTATAGTCTGGTATCAAAGCCGATGTTTTGTTGAAATCAGCTGTTGTTGTGCTCCCATCAATTTTTAGCGGCTTCTCTCAGGGTGCATTTACTTGAATGAAATAACTATTCCATTGTACCCTTATTTTTTATGAAATACTATTCTCATATTTACCTTTATGAAATAGTTACTCTATAAGAATTTCTATTCCATATTTTGTAGAATAGTCATTCCTTTTCCTCACACATAGAATAACTATTCATTATAGGATAAAATTATTATTCTAAAATTATCTTTGTTCACACTCATACACATATACGTGTATGAATATATATATATATGCACATTATATGTATACATATGTACATATATATATATTTATACAAGCTATATTTATCTAATCATTTGTGTCAAAATCAAATTTAATAACATAAAATTTAATTAAGTTATATTTGTGAGTATTTTAATACCTTTTTCTATTTATTTCTTATTTTATATTCTATTCTATCTAAGTAAACAAATGAATTGTCGTTCCATTTTCCTTAAAATAATAATCTCATTCTTATGAAATGATAATTCTATTTTAACCTTATTCCATTCAATTGAAATAAACATTCCTATAATAATTTAGATACAAAAAGAGATACCTCACATTGTGGCCTCACTGATGAGTGATAAAGCTTTTTGATTGGTGGTTCTTTGAAAAGGGAATGCATCTAATGTGATGGTTCTCTTCTAAGTGGAAAAATTCTTGCATTCATATGAGAATGGTAGAAAATTAGTCTCATATTAAGCTCGAGTTCTCGCATTAGTAAACGTCCACTTATTTGAATATTTAATTTTTCTTTTATCTCCCTAACTAAATATAATATTGTATGCCATGTTCAAGCGTGCCATACATATATTCAAGCGTGCCATATTATAAACAAATCTTTATTTCTATGGGTTTGGTTACATATGAGACATAAAGTTTTATCTCTTAAAAGGGATTTATGCCTGGGCTAAAAAAATATTATAAAAGCGACTAAATAGTGAAGAAATGAGCAACTAATAAGTGCACTTACAATGAATCCTCTGAGGTTTATGAAGGGCTTCGAACATGCTTTGTTGAAATCATGAATCTTATTGGCCAACTGGGGAACATAATGCCCTGTAGCATATTTGATCATCACACGCAGAATATTTCAAACTCGTCCCAAAATATCGATTTAATAATTACTCAAGAGTCAATTTCATTCGAAATAAAATTCTATTCAACTTAAAATCGATTCGAAATCAAAATACTGCGGAGCGGCTTTGCATTATTGCTCACCAGCATAGCTTTCTCCAGCGATGTAGAATTCCCTGCGCTTGTACTGAGGAAACCTCTCCATCCACCGCATCAAGAAAATCAGTGAGTCCTGAGCTGCAAATTACCCTAATTATTTTTTTTTTGCAAAACAATGCCTGTGCAAAAAAATATTTACATGCCAGTCCAATGACTAATTGCAATTATACCAGTCCGCCCGTCCCCAGAGTTCTTGAGATCGGAGGTGGTGTTCGTGTATGAAAACCCCACTCCGGCCGGTGATTCGAGAAATAGGATGTTCGCCTCTGAAAATTTTGAGAAAAATTAAATGTAAACCCTAATATAAAAGTTGAGATAAATTTCATCGTATGAGTTGATGCTTTTTAAAAAGTCTGGAATATTTCAAGTGATTTTTTTAACTATTTCTGTAACATCCCCGCTTTGGCTTTAGAAAAAATGCGTGACTTGAGCTCTTCCCAGTAGGTCACCTATCCCACTGCTACTTTAGCCCAAGCACGCTCAACTATGGAGTTTTCCATCATTAGTCTCATGGTTTTGCCTTAAAGGCGCCTGTACCATTTGAGATCATGTTATATACTTATACAGCTCAGGATCTCCCTCCCTTTCCGATGTGGGACGATTCATTCTTGTGCCCCTCTCACCACTTATTATTCGACCTAGAAGCCTGTCAGGAGCCGTACTTTTCCTCAGTGATTTCTTTCTCTTAGGACATCACCCCGATGATCACTTCCCGCTCTCTTCGACCGCGGGCGTCACAATTTCTGTTAAACTTATATTATCATATATCCCTGTTAATACGTGGTTCCAACATTGCATCTCAGCTGTACACGTGGCGCTGAGAGCACTAATCCATTATTATTATTATTGTTATTCTTACAGATCTCAAACTTCGACTACGAGGGTTCGGCCAAACATCGTCCACGACGATTCGAGGTTATCTCCCAGCAACATCGATGACGATGTTTCCCAGCTGCACTTGTCGCTGTCAGCGCGTCATGACTGCACCATTTGCGATACAGCGTGTTTCTTCCAATCACGCGAACCAAGGGTCCGCGTGCTCCAACCATCATAGACCCCTAAAAAAAATGCCAAAATCAAGAAGCTAAGCTCTCTTTCCTCAATTTTCGGCTCTATTAGTGGCCGACAGTAGTGGGACCACCAGTGTGGACTCAACAATTGAATATTTCATCCTCTTCTAGAGAACCCAGACCTAGCTCCACTATCTCCTACCTATAAATATCCTTGAACAGGCTTCAAGGAGAAGGTTCTGCTTCTTCCTCTAGGCTTTTAACTTTGGACTGTTGGTTGAAATCGCATGATCTCCCTTGTATTAAGAGCTCAAGATAAGAAAACTCTCTCTTCTTTTAGCTCATTGTACTGGTCTTTTCGACCACCCCTTTTTTTTCTAGTAAAATCATCTCTCTCTGATCGCTCGATAGACGCAGAGGATTTCCTCCCTAAATTACCTTAAATCCTTGTGTGCTGTTCTGGATGCGTATTACTTTTATTTAAGCCTTAATAATTAAGCTTAGCTCTCTGTGTACCGTTGTCTCTCGGGACTCTCTCCTTCTCTCTCTTTCTTGGGATCTTCTACTTCCCATGTCAACAATCTCTAATAGAGGAGAAAAAATAGTGAAAAAAATAAATGATAAAGTTTTCTAAATTAATTACAGAAAGGTTTTTATAGTTAATTAATAATTACTGTTTAGTTCATGTTTTGAGAAACTTGCTGAAAGTTCTTTATTTTAAGATTTTTATAATAATAAGGGTCCTATAAATTAATGTTATTACATAATAGATTTAATTTAATGTTCTCTCTCTCTAGTGTGAGCCTGCACGGAGGGTCAACCCCCGTCCCCTCCACACTCTTTCTCTAGCACTGATGAGTCGACGACAGTATGATTGTGCCAGCGAGGTGGTGGCGAGTAATGATAGAGAATTTACAATGACGTAAATTTAAAATTTTGAAAAATAAAATTAATCATAAAATTAGAAATATGTTAAAGTTAACAGCAGAGAGATCTTTATAATAATAGATAAACTGTATAAATTTTTCAGCAGATTTTTAAAAATCATGAACTAAACAATAATTATGAATTAACTATAAATTTGTTTTTAGAAATTAACTCATATTATTTTTATATGTAATAATATTTTTTTCAGAAGAATTTATTTAATATTATCTTTCAAACTAAAGACTCGGATAATATTTTTTTTAAAATTATGAATATTATTATTTAACTTTAGGCATTCATATGATATTTACTGTAAATATTTTGTTAAATAAATGAGAAATTGCAAATTTACCTCTGTTCCACGAGTATTTATTGAGGTAGAGTTGTGATCCCGTTCGGTTGATTCGAAATGGCCCGATTTCTTCTGAGGCTCCGTAGGCCACCGATGAGCATCCAGGCCCTGAACAAATTGAGCCGGATATTAACAAAAATTTCAAAAAATATAAATCTGTAAATATTAAATCTTTAGGCTTGAGTCTACAATTATATTTTTTTCAGTTCCATGAAAATAATTATTAATTAAAAAATATATAATTCACTCTAAATTTATTAATTAAAATAATATAAATTGGCTAAATTAGTCAGTTTAGAAATCTATCACGCTAACTTAATTAGGCATGATATATAATTTAATATTAAAAATTAATTATATTTCACATTATATATATATATATTTTAAAATAAAAATTAATTTTATTTTATATTATTTATAATTTTTAATAAAAAAATTTATTCAAATTTAACCTCAATTTTATTAAAGTTAATTTTTATAATATCATACACAAATTTTAATATAAAAAATATTTATTTTATTTTTCATCCTACGTTATATTCAATTCATAAGTTAATTTTATTTTACATCCTATATAATTTTTAATATAACAAATTATATTTTTCATCGTACATATATATTAAGGTAATATTATAAATTATATAGTAAATTAAATTAATCTTATTATCAAATAGACTCTAAATGCCTATTGTGACGGCACCAAAAAGAAATATAAATTTTGGCTTAATTGATTGGTTTTGGCTTAATTGATTGGTACAAGCAATCTTATAAGAAATTGTTCGATAGGCAAAATTTTTTAAGAATTTATGTATGTAATTTTGGAAGAAATTTGTCAAATGCACCCTTAAAAAAAATAGATTTTATTTAAGCCCTAAACTAACATGATTTATGAATTATCTAAGAGGGTATTTGGTTCGATGCTATTTTGATATTATGTCATGTTATGAAAATATTATGATATTTAGATATTATTTTTTAATTGATAATTTTATAATTTTTTAAAAAAATTATTTAAAAATATTATTAAATTAAATAATTATCTTTTTTAAATAATATGATATAATATTAAGATAATATTGAACTAAATACCTCTTATTTATCGGATGCTTCACATGCATGATGAAAGCTTTATATTTACCTTCTAATTTTTAATAAAAAAAGCTTTATATTTCAATAAATAAACTAAATTCTTCAGTAATTTGGACACATAAACTCATTATTTGTTAATTTATTAGTCAATTAATTTAGTTGTATAGTAAAGTTCTTTTTAAATATTAAGTATCCTCTAATCTTCAAATCTTCAACTAACTCCTCTATTAACAATTAATTTTTTAGTGAATCTTAATTAAATTAAACTAAGTTAATTATGTCTTCTATAATGCACTATTGTGTTTTTTTAGGATCTAAGATTTGGACCTCGTTTATCTAGGAGATTAAAATTAACGTAATTTAATTTTAACCAGACATATCATATTATACATAAAATTTAATATTAAAAATTAAATTTATTTCACATCCTACACATATTACTAAAATAATAACTAACTTATATCACATTCTTCACATATTCAAACATAATAACTAACTTTATATCACATCTTTCACATATCCCAACATAATAATTAATTTTATTTTACATCATTCACAATTTTAATAAAAAAATATCACTATCCAATTTTAATTTTAATTTTCTTAAATTTAACTTTACAAACAAACAGACCCGTGGTTAATTTAGAATTAATCTAACTAATCTCAATCTTAAACCCTAAGGCCTCATTTGTTTGGCCGTTGAAAATTAATCTGGTTTAATTTTAACTAGGCATATAATATCATACATAAAATTTAATCTTAAAAATTAACTTTATTTCATATCCTACACACATTACTAAAATAATAACTAACTTATATCATATTTCTCACATATCCAATATAGTAACTAACTTTATATTACATCCCTCACATTCACATGTCTCAACATAATAATTAATTTTATTTCATATCATTCACAATTTTTAATAAAAAAATATTTCTATTCAAATTTAAATTAAAGGGTAATTCCACTTAGGCCCCTGAGGTTTACTTGACTTGTCACGCAGGTCCATAATTTTGAAAACATGTAGATAGGTCCCCAAAATTTACTCTATAGGTCATTATGATTTTTCTGTGATGGTATCCGTTAAACGCTATTAAAATTACAAAAATACCCTTTTTTACCCTTCCAAGCATCTTCGATCGCGGGCATCCGCGTACTACCAGCAGCATCAGCTGCCGCGCGTTACCGGCCGCCTGCTCGCGGACTCTCGCGCAGGGATACAATTGTAATTTTACATTAAAAAAATTTATGACAGTCAATGATTTAACGGAATGTTTCACGGAAGATATTTAATTGGATCTTATTGAAAGTTTTTTATAAATATTAAGGATTACAATAATCTATACAGTAAATTTTGGGACCTGTGTGGCATATTTTCAAAATTATGAACTTGCGTGGCAAATCGAGTAAACCTCAAAGACCTAAGTAGAATTACTAGATTAAATTTAATCTTATTAAATTTAATCTTATTAAATTTAATCTTATTAAATTTAATCTTATTAAATTTAATCTTATTAAATTTAATCTTATTAAATTTAATCTTATAAATAAACAAGCCTAAGAATTAAAATCCCTTGAACAAAAAAACAAGTGAGCTAAGGTTTGATGTTTAGTTAGGTTAATTTAATTTTTATATAATTTAGTTAAATGGTCCTCTCAACATTCAAATCCTATAATTTTATTACAAAATTTACAACTTGACAGAGCACACACAGTCTGTGTTTTGTTTGCTGTCCCCATGGTTGAAAAAAACATGCAAATGGACAACCTTATCCTTCAATTAACTGAATTTTGCCTTATCATAAGAAATACTGGCAATGGAGGCAAACTTTATCCTTGAATAGGATATAATAAATAAAGTATACAATGGTCAGTGAATTTATAAACTCGCTACATATACGTAAGAATTTTATTCAAACTCGGCTCAAAATTGTCTGATTGAATTTTATTTGATTTTAGTGAATTACGCGCGTGACTTAGTCTTTCCCAAAAGATCACTCATCTCAGTACTATTATACTGTAAGCAAACTTAATTATGAAGTTTATCATTATTAGCCTCATAGTTTTTTTTTCTAAAAGGTATTTCTACCATTTAGGATCGCATTATTTACTTATACAACTCAAGAACTCTCCTCTATTTTTCATGTGGTATGATTTATTTGTGTCTCTCTTGCCACTCATTATTCGGCCTAGAAGTTCACTAGAACTCACACTTTGGCTTAGTGATTTTTTTCTTTTGGGGCATCACCCAACGATCAATCCCCGCCCTTTTTGACCACAGGTTTCACAAACTCACTAGCTTTCGCTTGTTCGTTCTCAAGTCACATTATACTATGTGAGTTCGGCTTTGATAATATACGTACTCGAACATCAATTATTTCAAATAATATGAGAGCCTTTTAGAGAAAAGTCGTGAGACTAATAAAGAAGTATTTAGGATGATGCAGTATTGGGAGATCTGACTCTTCTTAAAAGTACTCAAGTCACATAATTTTTTTAAAATCAAAGTGAACAATATATCTAACTATTTTATATGAAATACTAAATTTTTCATTTAAAATAGCCAGAGCTCAATAAGGTTGTGTCAGAAAGGCAAGCATGCTCTGTTTCTTCTACCCCCTCCCCTCCCCCAATCACAAGAACAAAAGGAAAGGGCTCAGAAACTCAGAAGAAACAGAGGATGGCATTCAACTCCCCTTCTCCTTTTCCTGAGGCAACAAACAAAAAGCTGCAGGCTGGGGATTTTGTTCTCATGCCATTGGCTTCTTCCAAGGTGCTAGTGATGATGATTCTAGCAGTGCCAGCACAGAGAATAAAATATATAGCTAGCAGAGCAAGGAAAAAAAATAAATAAACTGAAGAACTGCTGCAGCTTTTGGACCTCTTGGGGATTATAATCTCTAGTGAGTCACATGTATCCAATTCCATTAGAAAGGCTGGGAGTGCTAGCTTACATCTAGGTTACTTAAGTTTGGATTTAAGATTAAAAAGATTACACCCAATTGATGAAAAATCGTACTAAGGAAATCTCAAGAACGAAAGTCCAAAGAAGAAAGAGAGGGGGAGTTAAGAGAATTGAGAAGAAAAAGTTAAATCAAAAGAAACGCTGATTTGTACATGAAACATGAGCACCGCGAGGAAACCACAATACTAAATTCAGAAATATAAATCTATTGCGAAGAAAAAAGTACAAGAATTTGAGATTTTCACCGAGAGAAAATGAATTTGAGTGTTAAAACTTCTTACAATTTTATTCTGCGAATGCTAGTTAATTGAAGAAGAGTGTTGAAGTGACATGAAGCACTAAAAAGATAGCTAGAAAATTTTGATTTTAGCTGCAAACCATTATCAATCATTTGAGCTGGTACATATAACTAATAGGCTTCTAGTTGATATCATAATTACAGTGAGTACAAAACTATAGTAACAAGAATTTGTTTACTACATTAACATTATAGTGGTGCACATGTTAACTGTATTGATAATTATACAGTACTTTCGGCAGGTTAAAAATATGATCGATCTACTGCTAGGGATGGTCGTTGGCTTGTCGAATTAGGGGTCAAAGAGCACATGAGGCTTGCTCATTAATACCTGTTGTTCGAGTCAAAAGCATGACCAGCTACTGGACACTGATCTTGTTTGACTATTGATGCCACTTCTACTCTCTTAATTCTCTTAATAATTTCTCGATCTAACAAACCCACGCGAGTTTATACAATTCATTAATTATTTTATCTGAGTTGTTGAGCTTGATTATATAGTCTTTAACTAATCGAAAGAAAGTTTAATAATAATAATAATAATAATAATAACTGCTTAAATGTTTAAGAATGCTCAAAAAAATTGATTGGAAAAAACTCGTGAAAATGACTGAAATTTTTGTATTACTACGAAATATGCTTCTAAGTTTAGAGACCTATATGTAAATTACACTTGTTGTAGTGTACTTCTAGGGCTGTCAACGTGATGAGGTTTATTTAAGGTTTTATTTTTCTTCCTGACAATGTTTTATTTTATAATCATAAACAATAGAACTTATTTAAAAAATATAAGTTAAAAAAATAATTATTCAAATAAAATTGATATGCTCTAAATTAATTAAGTTTGGCACCAAATAACCTTATAAACCATAAAATAACGAAACAAAACAAATTAAAATATTAAAAGTAGAATAATATTTATGATTTCTATATGTTTTGAACACTTGGATAGATATATGAATTAGATCCAAAAAATGGGTCGAGTTAACCTCATTATATTGGATCAAATTAATGTTCTAAAATTTTAAATTATCGATCAAATGGGACCGGTTCTACTTGCACGTAATATAGTTGAGTTTGGGTAGATCATAAAAATGATCAAGTTGAGCTCGAGTGTATAGAATTGATGTATTAATTTAAATTTATTTATTAATTAGATCTGATTTGAATTGAGCTAATAATCAGATTGTATCCAACTTGAATTTGAGTCAAACCTCAAACACGTTCCATTTTACAACCTCCTGGAGGTTGCAATTTTGTTTGAAAATCAAAAATCACAATAAAATATTTCACTCAATACATATATATGTAAATAATTAATATAGTATAAACATATATATATATAATATTATGTCGTAATATATATAATAATTATAAACAGGTGGCTCAAAATCGTAAAAATTTAAATTTGAGTCGATCCCGACTAACGCCTCGATCTACTGTCATGTTTTATGATTCAGTGTTTAGGTGGGAGATAGGGGTGGCATCGAGTCGAGTTCGAGCAAGTTTCAGTATACTAAAATTTGAAAAATTCGATTTCAACGAGACTCGAAATCGACTCGAACTCGAATCATTTTGAGTCGAGACAGCTCGACTGGATTTAACTCGAGTTCGAGTCGATTTCGAATCGATTTCAGTTTTTGGATAAATTTAAATTACATAATAAAAAAAACACATTTAAAATGATTACACTTTAACTCAAAAAAAAAATTTCATTTTCAATTTTCAACGTATCACACTTTCATAATATAATAAAAATATTTAATAAATAATTTTATTTCGAGTCAGCTCAACTTTTTTCGAGCGAGTCAAGCCAAACTCGAAATCGACTTGAAATAATTTCGAGTACACTAAATAGCTCGAAACTCGACTAGAAATGACTCGAATCAATTTCGAGTCGAGTTTTTTATCAAGCAAATTTTGAGCGATTTTCGAATAAAATTGGCAGCCCTAGGTGGAGAAAGCATTCATTGCCGCACATCATTATGGATGGAGATCACCCATCCATGCATTTTGCCTTTGACAGCCTGCAACTGACACGTGGCAGTCCTACAGCACCGTAGTCAAAGCAGTTTACTTTTTTCGCATTTATAATTGTATTTATTGCGAACCAACTTTGCCTCCCTCATCATTTTTGAATCATTTTTTGGCAAGTAAAGTCATTAATAGAGAGAGAGAGAAGAGAGAACGTATAATTATTAAGTTTAATTAATCGAATATTTTGCGGCCAATGGACGCGCCGTGTCACCAATAGGGTCCATCTGTTACTGATGTGGTGGTCATCTATTAACCAATCGAACTCAATAAAATTTCAATAAAAAAGAAAAATAGTGATTTTTAATATTATTTTTTTAAGATGAGAAGTTATTTAACAAATATATTGAGAATAGTCTAATATTAGATATTCTACTATAATATTAATATATAAATAGATTGTCACAATTCAACTGATATAAAGTAGTATATTTTTTAGTATAAACCTTAGTACAAGTAATACTAAGACTAAGTATAGATCTTGATATAGGAAATTTTAATGCTGATGTTGGTGATTATTAATATAAGTAATAACATAATATAGAATTTGGTGTTCTTTTATTGGGTGATCATGAGTGCAAAATGGCTTCATGGCTTTTTGAAAACAGAATGTTGATCGAACTCGGATAGATTTTTATGTTAGAAAAATTTTGTTTACTACATATGAGGATAATTTTACGCGAGATATTTTATTATAATCTGTGATATTGATATATAAGTGAGTGCTGGCATCTAATTATTTGTATATTTTACTTCCCTAGTAAAATTAATTCATAGTTTCTTATAAGTGCTTGAATAATTATTGTTATTTACTAAAAACCATACATTAGGAAAATGTAATGAAAACAAGAAAACTAAAAAAAAAAAACTATTTTGTGAGAAATAACTAGCAAATATTAATAAAAACAATAATTACCTTCAAGTTTCAATAACATGTGGATTTCACTTTCATTAACATTAAGCCTAATTCTTAACTTATTTCATTTTTTAAAGTATTTATATGTCTTTCAGTCCCTCGATACACAATAGAATTCAAACCAACAACCTGCTTTAATAAAACGGTCTATTGAAAGGGAGTATTAAATCTAATTAATTTAAATAGATTCTCATGCATGTAAATGGAAGATTACTGTTCTTTCATGATCCAAGGTGTTATTACTCTGCTGACTAGTAGTATAAATTTAGTTGATAATTTGATTAGAATCAAGCGATTTACGCAGTATACTGGTCTTGAAATCCTACATTTATGATTCAGAAAAAATGTATTAAAATGGGATGGTTGATACTTGCCTTCAGATGATTGAACGAGCTCTTATATTTATTTTTTGATATTTACTGTTTATCTTAGTTTTTCGTTTATTTTTTGCCCAAAACACTATAGTTCTAATTGATCTAGTTAAAAATTGTAGCGACGTGAATTTGAACCCGAGACTCTTGATACTAGGCATGCTCTCTCCCTACGACTTAGACATTAGTTAAATAGTGACAAACTTTTTGTACCATCTTTTCTAATCACATAAAAATCTCATTATTAATACTTCATTATCTGCTATTTTGAATGAAACAGTAGCCCTTGAGGAGCCGGATCAGAGAAGAAGATGAGCAAGAAATTAATGCTAACCTCCGTTGAGCCAAAGAACCAGTGGCTTCCTTGAAGCCTGAGAGACGGCCTCCGTGAGCCAGTAGAAGAGAGCCCTTCCATGCTTCTCGTTGACCACGATGTAGCCGGAGTACTGCTGGAAGCTCACCGGAGGCTGCCCTGGCAGCAACTTTATCCGGTCAGAGGCCGCTGCTGGGCCGCCATCGGCCTCACCGCCTGCGGCTCTCAGAAGAATGCAGAAAGAGATGAAGAGCAGCAAATCTCTCATTGATCTTCAGACTAAGTGGAGTTGCTTAATTTCTGGCGGCATGGGCAATTAAGGAGGTGATCAGAGGTTGCTTGCAGAGGAATGGGAGCTGGAAGTGCAGCTCTTGTGAATAGTAGTTAAAGGAATTTAATATATGGGGAGTTGTTTTTGTGTGGGTTAACTGTGGGTGCGTGATGGGTTGGAGGGGGGTAGCTCACCTGTGTTGGCATTTATAGTTTCCCCAGTGCAGATTAAATGCTCTCTCTCTCTCTCTCTCTCTCTCTCTCTCTCTCTCTCTCTCTCTCTCTCTCTCTCCCTCTGATTCTACGGAGATGCTAGACCTTATTACCTATGCTAGCAACACTGAGAAGCGCAATGCCAAAGCTGAGATGGACTTTATTGCTCAACAGATTGCTGATCATCTCTTTGATTTTTTTGCTCTATACCATGTCTCACCTTTGCAGAAATGCCAATAGGGCTTCAGACTTCTTAGCCCATCTCGCTTCCTCTGGCGATTTCACTTGGGTGGGGGGCATGCCTCTCCCTAATAATTTTTGTCATCTGCTCTTGCAGGACGCTCCTGATCTCCACACTTTCTATACTGTTAATTGATCCTTGGTCTAGGCCACCATTTCAGCTCTCTCTCTCTCCCTCTCTCTCTCTCTCTCTCTCTCTCAGTCTCACTCTCTCTCACTGTCTCACACTCTCACTCTCACCTTCTCTCTCTCGTGTTCCCTGATCTATTACTGTAGGAGTGTGAGGTAGAGTGGAGTGGTCCTCATGGTAGACTGCTGCACACTGGTTGTTGGATCTCAGTAAAGATTAATGGAGAATTGGAGTCACTGCATGTATATGTAGGGGGTGAGAACCATCCAAATTCGAGCTGAGCTGGATATAGCTCAAACTCAACTCATCACAATTCGATTCAAGTTCAAGCTATTTCGTTTCAACTTTGAGCTGTCTTGAGTTTTAATCGAGCCAATACGATTTCTTTGGAAATTGAAACAATTCAAAGAAAATACCTCTGTTAGGATATAAAATTGAATTAATCATACCAACAAGATCACCTAGAAGATATCTAAGAAACATCTAGCATAAACTTATATATAAGTAATAAATAATTATAATAAATGACAGAATATATTATTGATATTTAAAAAAATAGAAATAGAGCCAAGTCAATCCTATCCAACCGTAGCTCGTGGCTAGATTCAATAAATTTGAGTTAAGTTTGATTCAAATATCGAGCGACTATCGATTTTCGAGCCAAACTCTCACCCTCTTTGTATATGTAGCATTTATAACATTAAATCCATCTCAAGTTTCAACCTAGACCAAAAGTTTAAACTTGAATGTCAGAAATAATTTTAAGAAATGGGAAGTGAAGAAATTTGAGCTGAGTTAAATAAAATCTATGTCCGACTCGCTTTTTTAATCATTAGAACTCATACTTCATACCCCCTTTGAATGCATCTTACTTCTGCTTCTCCCAAAATCTATACCCACTCCGACTTATTTCATTTCTGCCACTTGTACTCATGGATAACATGTACAATTTTGTGACTCATATCCGTCCTATCAAGGGTGGGTTAAATGGGTTCAAGTCAAAATTATAATCCTTAATAATCTTGTATTCTAATATGCCCTTTCACGAAAATAAGTTTATTTATTTTGCATTATAGAGCTCAGCAAATATATTGATTTTGTCATATTAGAGATATTCAGATGATGAATAATTTAGATCAAATTTGGCATGCTTGCACAAAGATAATATAGATTATTTATAAATATAAGAATATAAATTTTTTAAGAAGTTTATTTCAGATATAAATTGGCTTAATTTATCAAAATTCATTTAGTTATATTTGATAATACTTTTAAATAGATAAAACTAATTAAATCAAATCAATTAGAATTATCCTATTTGAATATTTATTTAGAGTTATTATTATTTATTTTTTTATAAATAGATGGAAATTTGTACATATTTTTTTTGAATGAATAAATGCAATCAATTGTTGGACACTTGCTCATCCAAAAAAAAAAAAAATAG
>KZ451963.1:892993-963730 GCA_002786265.1 Apostasia shenzhenica
TCTCTCTCTCTCTCTCTCTCTCTCTCTCTCTCTCTCTCTCTCTCTCTCCCTCTGATTCTACGGAGATGCTAGACCTTATTACCTATGCTAGCAACACTGAGAAGCGCAATGCCAAAGCTGAGATGGACTTTATTGCTCAACAGATTGCTGATCATCTCTTTGATTTTTTTGCTCTATACCATGTCTCACCTTTGCAGAAATGCCAATAGGGCTTCAGACTTCTTAGCCCATCTCGCTTCCTCTGGCGATTTCACTTGGGTGGGGGGCATGCCTCTCCCTAATAATTTTTGTCATCTGCTCTTGCAGGACGCTCCTGATCTCCACACTTTCTATACTGTTAATTGATCCTTGGTCTAGGCCACCATTTCAGCTCTCTCTCTCTCCCTCTCTCTCTCTCTCTCTCTCTCTCAGTCTCACTCTCTCTCACTGTCTCACACTCTCACTCTCACCTTCTCTCTCTCGTGTTCCCTGATCTATTACTGTAGGAGTGTGAGGTAGAGTGGAGTGGTCCTCATGGTAGACTGCTGCACACTGGTTGTTGGATCTCAGTAAAGATTAATGGAGAATTGGAGTCACTGCATGTATATGTAGGGGGTGAGAACCATCCAAATTCGAGCTGAGCTGGATATAGCTCAAACTCAACTCATCACAATTCGATTCAAGTTCAAGCTATTTCGTTTCAACTTTGAGCTGTCTTGAGTTTTAATCGAGCCAATACGATTTCTTTGGAAATTGAAACAATTCAAAGAAAATACCTCTGTTAGGATATAAAATTGAATTAATCATACCAACAAGATCACCTAGAAGATATCTAAGAAACATCTAGCATAAACTTATATATAAGTAATAAATAATTATAATAAATGACAGAATATATTATTGATATTTAAAAAAATAGAAATAGAGCCAAGTCAATCCTATCCAACCGTAGCTCGTGGCTAGATTCAATAAATTTGAGTTAAGTTTGATTCAAATATCGAGCGACTATCGATTTTCGAGCCAAACTCTCACCCTCTTTGTATATGTAGCATTTATAACATTAAATCCATCTCAAGTTTCAACCTAGACCAAAAGTTTAAACTTGAATGTCAGAAATAATTTTAAGAAATGGGAAGTGAAGAAATTTGAGCTGAGTTAAATAAAATCTATGTCCGACTCGCTTTTTTAATCATTAGAACTCATACTTCATACCCCCTTTGAATGCATCTTACTTCTGCTTCTCCCAAAATCTATACCCACTCCGACTTATTTCATTTCTGCCACTTGTACTCATGGATAACATGTACAATTTTGTGACTCATATCCGTCCTATCAAGGGTGGGTTAAATGGGTTCAAGTCAAAATTATAATCCTTAATAATCTTGTATTCTAATATGCCCTTTCACGAAAATAAGTTTATTTATTTTGCATTATAGAGCTCAGCAAATATATTGATTTTGTCATATTAGAGATATTCAGATGATGAATAATTTAGATCAAATTTGGCATGCTTGCACAAAGATAATATAGATTATTTATAAATATAAGAATATAAATTTTTTAAGAAGTTTATTTCAGATATAAATTGGCTTAATTTATCAAAATTCATTTAGTTATATTTGATAATACTTTTAAATAGATAAAACTAATTAAATCAAATCAATTAGAATTATCCTATTTGAATATTTATTTAGAGTTATTATTATTTATTTTTTTATAAATAGATGGAAATTTGTACATATTTTTTTTGAATGAATAAATGCAATCAATTGTTGGACACTTGCTCATCCAAAAAAAAAAAAAATAGTGGGCACTTGCTTGGTATATAGGCAACTTTAATGAAATAAGTTAGCTTTAGGCCTAGCTCAGTTAAGACTATTTTTTTAGCTTAATATAATTTTTCAACTATAAAAATTAATTTTATTTTAATTTTAATATAAATACAAATATTATAATTAATTTTTTTCACATTCTATACACTTTTAATGCTAAAATAAAATTTTTTTTATTAGACCTAAAAAATAAAATATATTATTATTATTTTTGTTAAAAAAAAGCTCGAACCAAACGAGATCTTAAAATTACAAAAGATTAAGGAAAGAGTAAGAAAATTTTATGTGAAAATCCTTAGTCACCTCGTAATCTTCGGCATCCCGCATTGGCTTTAGCATCGGTGCTTCATCTCGTATAGTTATTTTTTTAAATTAACTTTTTGCTATAGAATAATTGACGATTATCAGGATTTTAAACATGAGAATTTTGATTCTAATATCATATTAAATCTTTGATTAATTACCAACTCCGCAAAATATGATGTAAGAATTTCTCTTAGGTTATCATTACGAGAAAATATTAATTGCGCACAATCTATGGTGTGAAATCCCATTTTAGTGTTGACATGTGGATAAGAGTCGAGGGTGAAAACAATTTGAATTTGAGTTGATTTAGGCACGGAACAATCAAGCTCAATCGATTTATTGATTTATAAATCAATCGAGGCTAACATGATGGCTCAAGCTTTTCGAGTTTGAGTTATAACTTGACTTAATTAGAATTTGACTTTGAACTCGCTCGAATCTCCAGTAATGAATTAAGAATTACAACAACAATATCATCTAAGCTAAAATTGAGTTCTAAATACGAGTCAATTATACTTATCGGTTTGTGTAACTCATATTCTAACCACTACATACTACATTCTTTATACTTAAGCAATGTTATATTTATTAAAAGTTTATAAAGTTGATCCGATTCAATCATGAATCCAAATGACTCGATAAAATTATTAGATATAACTATAGCTCGTACTCAACTAAAAAAATTCGACTTGAGTTAAAAATCGATGTGAACGTCAAGTAATTATCCATTTTTGGGCCATACTCTCATTCTTATTCTACAAATATTTTTAATTTTTTTTTTAAAATATTCAAACATTAAATTTTAATGCAGGTAAGCGTCCGTGCAGATATTTTTTTAAATAAAAAATATTTTATTTTTAAAATTTAACAAAAAAATAAAAGACATGTAAAATATGAAATATTTTAAATTTAAATATTCTTATTTATATTAGATGTGAAATAATATTAATTTTATAATTAAAATTTATATTAAATAAATAATTTTTATCAAACTAAATGGAGCCTTTGTGATCACTTAATTATCGCTACACCATCAGCCAGGAACGAAGTCCATTTTAATAATTAATAAATGTTCTGAGAATATTTTTGGGATTTAAATTTATTCAATTAAATTAATTTATTTTAATTAACTCAGTAAATCATTCACTTATAGAATCACTGATTATTGCATGTTAATTTCATTAATTTCAATGTTATTTTATAAGGCCTTTGACCTTTGACCTACTTCAACGTATGAATATTTGAATAAATTATTCTACGTAACACTGAGGTCCCTGAGTTTAACACTTATATCGCACAGGTTCATGTTTTTAAATTTATAATATCGGTCCATGCGTTTTAATAAATTATCAAATGAGTCCTTTTTTATTTTTTATTTATTAAAATTTTTTAAAATTACAATTTTACCCTTGTCATTCTCTCTCTCCTCTCGATCCGGCGCACGCGCGCAGCCGGCGGAGGTCGGCCTACCGCACGGAGTGTCTGCAGGCGGTCGCGCGGCCCGCGCGCGTGCGCCTGATCGGGAGGAGAGAGAGAACGACGGGGTGAAACGGTAATTTTGAAAAAATTTAATAATAAAAAAATAAAAAAGACATATTTGAAATTTATTAAAATTTAGGGAACTGATTATAAATTTAAAAATATGAATCTTTAGGATATATAACTTGCCCTAAATTATTTATAGACTCTTTGCTTATTTATAATTATAGTTTAATTCATATATTTAAAATTCTTCACTTAAATTAAAATTTTATTTTCAAATTATAAGGTCTTCCTATTTTATTTTATTACTCTTGTTTTTTATTTAAATTTTAAAAGCCTAAATATAAGCTTTAGCTATGAATAAATTATAATATCATTTCATTAATTTTCTCTAAAATTTATGTTCAAAACGACTTACTTATAGCGGCTTCGAGTCAATTTCGAGTAAATAAGTTTAACTTGAAATTAAAATTTTTAATTTTAAATCGAGTTCAATTTGAATCGGTTATAATTTTTAATTTTCGAGTCGCTATATTTTTAGATTAAATTGAGCCAAATTATAAACTATAACTTTTCATAAAGTATTCATTATAGGTATTAAATATATTAGGACATAATATTAAATTTCTCTTCGTTGTATATTTCTTATTCCATATATTTTGTGTAGGCTTACACTATAATATATTTATATACTAAAATTTATCAAATATAATTTATATATATCGAGTTAATTTTATTTTAAATGAGCTAATTTCAAGCAAAAAAAAATTGAGTTGATTTTAAATTGAACAAAATAATTATCGTAAAGCTAAGAATTTCACATTTTGTTGACTGAAGTCTACTTTGTTCTATTTCTTAAAGTATCTCAAAGACCTATAAACAATCTTTCCTTTATTTAACCATGTTAAAATTAAATTAGATATATCACATCATACATAAATTTAAATATTAAAAATTAATTATATTACATATTATACACATAATTTAAATAAAATTTTAATTTTATTTCACAGTCTATATACATATTAAAATAACAACAGATTTAAATTATATCTTTCACATATTTCAATATAATAATTAATTTTATTTTACATCATTCATAATTTTTAATAAAAATACTTTTATCTAAATTTAATTTGAACTTTATTAAAATTAATCATTCTAAATAATTTATAAATTTTATTATTTTTTGATGAAACAAGCATCACAAATAATGTGTAAACAGACTTCTTGCTATAGATCTTCAAGTTGGGCTCATTATAGAGAGCAAGAACAAACAAAGGACTAAAATGAAAGAGCACAACTAGGGTTTGGAATCACTTATTTAACAGTATTGAAGTATATGGACTTAATCTATAAAAAAAAAAAAAAAAAGAAGTATATGAACATAAAACCCAATAATATAACATAATCTTATATAATATGTGCAATGTGAAGAGAATACTCATTTAAATTCCACTTCCATAACTTAATGGGCCTCATTGGGCCCAATTGCAGCCCAGCCCATTCCAATCCAGTTGGCATGCCAATTGCCTATGCCTACTAAACTGGATCATAATTCGATTCGATCAAACTTTTGATCCGATTAAATTCCTAAATAGATTTTTGTATTAACCGGTCAACCATCTCTATTTATTAATCTGATTCATTTACAAATAAACGAATTGATTCTAAATCACTATTAACTTGACCCGTTTAAAATTCAATATATTTATGGAATCTAATTTATAATTCATATAAGTATATAATATGATTAATAATTTTTTTGTGATTTTTTAAAGAAAATAATATTTTTTCTTTGAGAAGGGTTAAATTGAGAGCGCTGCTGTCTTAATATTTTACTATTGTAAATTTATATTTCATAATGTATATATTATAAACAATAATATTTATATTAAAATACTCAAATTTATAAAAAATAATAAGTTTCTCATATTTTATTTTAAATAAATTTAATATTATTCTAAATTTAGCTATAAAAAATACTTCAAATAATAATTTCTATTGTAAATAGATAGAAATCTAAACTCGAGAAGATATGAATTATTTATAACTCGATCTGATATATATAAATTCAAATTTGAGTTGGAGTTGACCCATCCACAAAAAATTATTGAGACGAAGCTCACTAACTGCATAGGTGGGCCCAACAGTGCCTACGCAATTTTAACATTATTTTCATGCCATTGATGATATTTTTTTATAACATTTTATATATACGAAGTAATGATAGGCTTATATGTAGCAAATAAAAGAATATATAAAACTAATATATACTTGAACTAAAAAAATATTGTCTGAAATGAAGCAAAAATTAGGCTATTTGTTGCAAAAATAAGTTTATACATTGCAAATTTTACTTTGTATAAACTTATTTTTGCAACGTATATATAAATGATAATTTTGTATAAACCTATGTTTGCTATGTATATGCTAATTTTTATAATGTATATAATAAATTTTATAAAATAATAAAAAAATATCGTTATTGGTATAAAAATAATATTACGACTATGCAGGTATAGTGTGGCTCACATGCACAAGTGACGACTTCTATATTAGCCATATTTGAAATGAGGACCAAAATAATACTAGTTTAAATAATAATAATAATAATAATAATAATAATAAATTATTTTTTTAAATTATTTTATATAAATTCTAATATAAAAAATATTTTACTTCATATACTCAATAATTTTTAATAAAAATATTAATTTTATTTTACATCCTAAATCAAAATACTTAATTCGAATATTTTAGTCTAGAATGTAAAATAAAGTTAGTATGTTTATTGAAATTATTGAGTATGTGAAGTAAAATAGTATTTTTTTTATATTAGAATTTGTGTAGAATGATTAAAAAAATTTATTTATTATTATTATTGTTGATTTTCAAACTAATACTATTTTAATTCTGATTTTGGTCCTCGCGCCAAACAGAGTACGATCAGACATACCCCATATTGGGATACCCTTGTTTGGCAAATGCTCAAAATTGAGAAAAAAATATAATAATAATATTTTCAATTTATTATAAATTTTAATAACTTTATTTTATATCCAACACAAATTTCAACCTTGAAAATCAACTTTATTTCACATTCAACATAAATTTTAACCTTAAAATCAACTTTATTTCATATGCTACACATTTTTTAATATTAAAATAAATTTTTTTATCAATTTTATAAAATAAAATATTTTTTCTTTTTTTAACCTAAATTTATCTTCCAATTACCACGCTCAATAATTTTTTTTCATCCACAGGGTATTGCCAACAATGTCTATCCCAAAAAAAAAAAAAAACCTCAGGTGTATGATCAGGCCAGTCGGCCGCTCGTTCGAAGTCTTTCGACTGTCCGCCAAATTTTTATCTCCGCCGGGAATTGTGTTACGATCCAATTGCAAGATATGAGACTTGAGTACTACATTGGAAATATGAAATTTTAATGTGGTGTTTATATGAACTTTGAGTTGGGGTGTGGTTCTCTCAAAGTTCATATTAATTGATATCAAAACTATACACTACGTGTTCGAACGGTGCTGATGATGAACTTGCCAGTATTACAGTGTTCGTCCGAGGTTAGAAAGAGCTAGTGCAAAATCGGCCAATGTAAGCAATGAAACTGCAGATCATGATGAATTATTACGATCCAATTATAAGATATAAAATTTGAGTCACATATTAAAAATATAAAAGGGCAAATTTTACCCAGGTCTCTGAGTTTAAGAGTTATATCACACAGGTCCACGTTTTTAAAATCTATCATCCGGGTCCCTAAGTTTTCAAAAATTATCATCCGGGTCCCTAAGTTTTTAAAATCTAAACTCTAAACCCTAAACCTAAACCCTAAACCCTAAACCCTAAACCCTAAACCCTAAACCCTAAACCCTAAAACCCTAAACTCTAAACCCTAAACCCTAAAACCCTCTTTCTTCAAGATTATGGTTTGATTTAAGAGAACATAAACCATAAACCCTAAACCCTAAATCCTAAACCCTAAACCCTAAACCATAAACCATAAACCCTAAACCCTAAACCCTAAAACCCTAAACCCTAAACAGATTGAAGTTTGCATCAGATTAGCTGCTCTATTAAGGGAATAATTTCGTCAAATATCATCCGGGTCTCTAAGTTTTAAAAATCTAAACCCTAAACCCTAAACCCTAAAACCCTTTTTCTTCAAGATTATGGTTTGATTTAAGAGATCATAAACCCTAAACCCTAAACCCTAAACTCTAAATCCTAAACCTTAAATCTCGAGTGAAATTTACCCAATATAAAATTATAACATGACATTTATATGAACATTGAGCTCTCCAGCTCCTCAGCTAGTTTTTAGTGATTCTTCCAAAGGTCATATGTCTGCTGCCCTGAAGGTTCCCGCATTTCTCTCTTTCGCCTCCCCTTCCTCTCTTTAATGGCGGCGGCGGAGCTCAAGGAACGCCTCCTCCCACCGAAACCCTCCACCTCCGCCGCGTCCAGCTTCGCCGCCGGCCGACGGAGTCTCTTCCAGGGCCTGGATGCCACCGGGCTAAAGAAACGCGGGCAGGGGCTGCGATCGTGGATCCGCGTGGATGCCACCTCGGGGGCCTCGCAGGAAGTGGAGGTCGACAAGTTCACCATCATGCGGCGCTGCGACCTCCCCGCGCGGGACCTCCGACTTCTCGACCCTCTATTCGTCTATCCCTCCACGATTCTGGGTCGTGAGCGAGCGATCGTGGTCAACCTCGAACAGATCCGGTGCATCATCACTGCCGATGAGGTCCTCCTACTCAACTCCCTCGATCCCTACGTTCTGCAGTACGTCGAGGAGATCAGGCGCCGGCTTGCCACAAACGACCGCGACGATTCTGCCGGTTTTGGCGGTCGGTCGGTGTCGCCGGACTACCTTCCTTTTGAATTCCGTGCCCTCGAGGTTGCGCTTGAGGCAGCATGCACTTCACTGGATGCGCAGGTATGATCTTTAATCACTCAACCCGTGCTTATGTACTTGTAGTGTTTGATTTGTTGATTGATAAATCTGAGCTTTTGGTTTAATGGCATCTGTTTGTCATGATGGCTTGGTTCTTTCTGTCAAACATTGGTAGGCTAAAAAATGTATCAATCTGAAAAACGTTTTTGGCATATTTGACTTTAAAACAATGTTTAATCATCATATTGCAAGTAATTTTTGGTTATTTCCTTTGTTGATTTCATTTTCTTTATAGGAATCTAATCATCAAATCATGAGTTTGAGAAGTTCTTTGAAGTTGCATGATTGATATATTCTTATATGCCCTTTTTCCTTCATAAAGTTCCAAACTTCCAATGAATTGTATATTAACTATCTTTCTTAAACATAAATAAACTAATTTGGTGTTTAGATAACCTAATTAATTTTACTTGGGTGGGACTATAGAAGTTGCTTCACAAATTTTATTCTAAACAATCAAGTTAGAGAAGGGCGATTGATTGCAAGAAGTTTTGGTATAATAAATGACTCCAATTTTGTTTGAGGGTTGTTTTTTGTTTGGCTCTAAGACCATTTTGGTCTTGCCCAAGACCAAAATAATAGTAGATTAAATAATAATAATAAATATATTTTTATTATATCCTATACAAACTTCAATATAAAAATTTTTATTTTATTTCACATAATCAATCATTTTCAATAAAATATTAACTTTATTTCATTTCCTAAACCAAAATATTTCATTCGTTAAGGATATGAAATAAAGTTGGTAGTTTTATTGAAATTGATTGAGTATGTGAAATAAAATAATTTTTTTATATTAGAGTTTATGTAGGATGCAATAAAAATTTATTTATTATTATTATTTTTTAATCAAGTATCGTTTTTGTCTTAGTTAGGACCAAAATGATCTTAAAGCCAAACAAGCCCTTAAGGTCCTTGTGGATTAAATCATGGGCAATAAAATATTACCGTATTGAAATTATTTTTTTGAAAGTCAACTAGGTTTCATATGACATTTTTTGCTTAATGGGTTCTATATTAAGTGGTAATAAGGAATATATATTTCTTCAAAATATTAAAAGTTCATGGTACGCAGGAAGGTGCTTGGAGAAAAGAATGTGAAGTTTCCTTCTATAGGGATGCAAATTGTTAAATATCTGGTTACCAACTGACCTAAAAGTTAAGCTTATATGTTATGACTTAGGAATAATTTTATATTCTAATATTCCCTTTATGCGCAAGCTTATTTGTTTTGTAATGTAAAGTTTGACATATGTATTTTTTTTAAACATTATGTTAAAGATAAATGGGGCGTCACCAGATATCGGACTTGGGACTTTGTGGCTCTGGTACGGTGGCACCGTGTTAAATCTCTAGTGACCAATGACCTAAAAGTTTAAGCTTGTTGGTTATGGCTTGGGAGTATTTTTATATTCTAACATAAATATTATTGTACAAAACATGATTCCGTTCACATTGGTTTCATTCTTAGGAGATGAGAAGAATCTGCACATTAAAAAGCAGATTTTGTTATGTTTTCTCAAAACTGCATATTTACAACAGTATCTGGATATATGCATTAGACAAATATATTCTATCCCTTTATGTTCTCTTTGGAAAGTGCATCTTTAATGAATTTTGTGTAATACTATTTAGTTTTTGTTTACGTTGGATGCTTTCGGCCTGTTCATACTTAAATAAAAATCTTAATCGATATTATATGCACATTCAATGCAAGCAATTATTTACATTATTGTTTGTCACTAACATGAAGGGACAAATCTGTTAGCGCATGTTTGCTCAAGACATTGCACGTTGAGTTGTTTAAAGAGCTTCAAGTTCTTATTGCAATTGAAATATCAATATATACTGTGTTGCACATAGAAAAGATTTCACTTTGAGCCTATCACCTGTGTTTAGTGCTACTGTACTTTGCATTTGCTACTATCTACTTCTCTTCAATTCTCATCCTGTTGATGTAGAAGATGGGAGTCCTAACAATCAGTGGCATATAGAAAAGAACTAACAACTATCCAGAAGGTGGCATAGCATTTAAGGTGGTTCAGGGTGAGTGCCCCTACGTCCACCAGTAAGCCAAGAAAATAAGTTTCACTATGAAAGAGTTAATGGTTTGCCCTTAGGCAGTTACAAAACTGAACAGAACTTGGATAGATCTTAGTTTTGATCTGCCCTCTTTTCCAATGATGTCTTGTTGAGATATTTATAGCTGCAACTATATCAAGAAATGGGCACGTGTCTTCCTAGGCAGTTAGGTCATTTTTAACCGGCAAACAAACATATGGAAACTGGCGATTGAAGGTAAGCCTGTCAGTGGATTGGATTTGGGTCGGAGCGACCTTGACTTAGATTTGAATCCATATATATCGGATCAAGTTATACATCAGATTGGGTCATGGTCGATCTGGATCCTTTTGAGTTGGAAATCGGATTGAGTCGAAATTTGGATTTTTGGGTTTGATCCACTTCCAATAAAAGTCATTATTTGAAGTATGTTTTTATTGTCAAATCTAGAATGATGTTAAATTTATTGAATATAAAATAAGAGATTTTTTTTATTTTTATGAATTTGAGTATTTCAATATAAATATCAGTACTTATAATACACACACATATACTTTTATACATTTGAAATATAAAGTTATATATAAGAGTAAATCATGAAAACAGGTATACTTTATGTTGTAGTTTGACTAATCTGTAAGAATCTTTCATTGATTAATAATGACGACGCTTTCTATTTAAGCCTCTCTACAAAAGATTATTAGTTATGTTGTATACTTATATGAATTATAAATTAGATTACATTAATGGGTCGAGTGAACGGTGATCCGTATTCGATCCATTTATTTATAAACGGATCGGGTCAATAAATAGGACGGGTTGGCGGGTCAAAAAAAGAATTCATTTGTGGTTTAATCAAATTGGAACTCGGATCGAAACTTGGATCGAAACTCAGATCGAATTGGGTTATGATCTGATTAATAGGCCTAACTGAAGGTATCCTTCTGCTAACTAAATCAACGACCAGGATTAAAGGTGACGTTATTACGATTGGATACAAGATAAGGCAAAGCGTTGACTCGGTCAGCTTTCAACTGAATTTTGTTAGGGTACAGCTAGCCCTAATTCTCTACTGCAAGGAGTGACATCGTGCCCGATGTTATATCATCAATGATCATTCATCGAGATCGAGATTTCGAAACCTTACCAGATAGATCGTGGCAAGTATCGAACCCGATATGCATTATACATTGTTGACGATATTTAGCCATGTCGAATCCAAGCTCAGAGTCATGCTTGGCAACGTTGAATATACACGTAAATACACACACCCAACACTAGTCTCATGCCCCTTAACTCTCAAAAACACTCCTCTTGTGCCTCTTAATTCTCTATTCCTTATTGATGTTCTAGAAATAAAATTACATTCAAATCGTAGGATGGAAAAAGAGTATACCTTAGATAATTTGGCTAGAGGCTATAGAAAAATATTTGCAAGATTTGGTTTGTTTGGCAACTATGCAAAATTTGTCATGATTTTTTAAGCACAATCATTCACATCCACTATAACTTTTAAATAATAATAAATAATTTTATTTCACTTTCTACATAAACTCCAACATAAAATATTAATTTATTCTCATATCTTAAATATACTTTAATATAGTCATCAACTTTATTTCACATTTTAAACAAATTCTAACATAAGAATCCAACTTTATTTCAAATCCAACCCACATCAGCATATGTGACAATTTTTGACAATTTAGCCATTTCACTAGACGCCTTAAGGAGCTTATGTCATGCTCAACATTAATTGGTGAAGAGTGATTCTTTAATCCACCTCAATATAGTTAAGATATAACCTATGCAGGTTTGATGAGCCACTTGATTTTTTAACCCATTATATTTTCCCCTTATTTTGTTTTTTTCTTGTTATTGAAACAAATCAGCAATTTTTCATCCAGGAGTCATAGATAAGTTGTTACTTAACGTACGGTTTGTATACACTCTAGTTTTTAGTAGTTTGTATCTCATTGTTATGGTTTTTTCCTTCATCTAAGACTTGTGATGCATGATTTTTGTTCACTTCAGGCAACAGAGCTAGAAATTGAAGCATACCCCTTTCTAGATGAGCTAACATCCAAGATCAGTACCAAAAACTTGGAAAGAGTACGTCGCCTCAAAAGCAGGCTTGTTGCTTTGACCCGCAGAGTTCAAAAAGTAAACAATCGGTGCTCCAGTTGCTTTTGTATAAACCTGTTTTTACTGACAGTCAGAGAATTCTGCAGGTAAGAGATGAGATTGAGCAGTTAATGGATGATGATGGTGACATGGCTGAAATGTACCTTACTGAGAAGAAAAACAGGATGGAATGTTCATGTTATGGTGATCAGCCTTTACCTACCTACAATTCTACTACCAGTGGTGTATCATTTTCTGCTCCAGTTTCTCCAGTTTCTTCCCCTCCTGAATCAAGGAAACTTGAAAAGACCCTGAGCCTTGCCAGAAGTAGGCATAGCAGCATAAAGAGTTCGAACAGTAGTGCTGAAAAGATAGATGAGCTGGAAATGTTGTTGGAAGCCTACTTCGTAGTTATCGATAACACTTTAAACAAGCTTACTTCGGTAATTATTTCAATTTCTTTTGCTTGCGTTGCAAATGATTGGAAAGTAATTTTCAGACTCCTGTTCTTGCAGCTGAAGGAATACATTGATGACACAGAGGATTTCATTAACATTCAGCTGGTATTTTTTTAACTAGTCTTGAATTTTTGTTCTGTTTTTGGGGATGCTATGCTTTGTTGCACTTTCTTTCTTCTTTTTTGACTGTTCTGGTTAAGGGTGGACATTTGTGAATCGGTAAATAGTAGTCATTTGTGGTTTAATTGTGTTTTTGTGGCAATTTTTGGTTCTGGCTTTGCTTGTTTTTGGTCTAAATTTGCACACATTAACCTTCTTTTCTTCTTTTATAAAAAGGAAGAACCCTTTTTTTCTTCGTCTTCGTTCTTGAAAGGTAGGTGTTGATCTTGTTCATTCCATGCTCATGAGCTATAAATTAGTTAGCTTACATTCAGGTTATAGTGTTGTAGCTCACCTTTTACATGGGTCCAATAGATTTTCAAATCCCAATCATTACACTTTATTTTTCATTCAATACGAGTTTCGATATTTAAATATCTTTTTCATAAAATATTAAAATAATTTTATTCCTTTTTCTAATCTAAACTTCTCCAACCAACGCAGTAGAATTTTATTATTCTTTTCTTCATTTCTTTTCTGCATATGGACTATCTAAAAATATAGTGACATTTTTTTAAATATAAACATGATTAATTAACTAATTAACAAATTTAGAATTGTAAATAATTAGGTAATTGATAACCAGTGTAAAATTTTTCGAACAAACATAATATGGATCTTTTAAGAAATTGTGCTAAAATTGGGGCATTCTTTAGAAGCAATGCGCTGTATTGCTTGAATACAATGAAAAGTGTGCAAGGGCCAATGCAATAGTGCCCGGATGTAGTGATAAGTGAGAAATGATGCTCACATCATGGACGGATGGGAGTAAAGAAGTTAATCCAAAAAACTAGGATAAGATTAGAAACTTGGAACATAGGTGCCCTGACAGACAAGTTAATAGAGTTAGTGGACATTATAGTTTATAGGAGAATTAATATTTTATACTTTCAAGAAAAGAAATGAGTAGTAAAGAAAGTTAAAAAAATTAATAGTTTGGGCTTTAAACTTTAGTGCTAATAAATAAATTTAATATTAATATTAAATATATCTAATTCTATCTTATGTATATCTCAAAAGTTTTTTATATCTCAAAAGTGTTCTAAAAATATCTCAAAAGTTTCCTAAGACATCTTGAAGTGTCCTCACGTATTCAATAATTGTTCTTTAATTTTTTTAATATTATTTTATTAGAGCATGTCATGTTTGTTTGATAAATATTATGTTAACTGTCAACTACCAAACGCAATCACTCTCCGCATTTTTCATTCAAGACTTGAGACCCAACAACTACGACTTAAAAGTTTTTGTCTTGGCGGATAAAAAATTGAATATATAGAGTGTAATTTTAATCATGAAAGAACACTTGTAGTGTAAAGATGACAATTGATGATTTAAGTTATCAAAAAAAGTAAACAGTTTAGATATCTTGGATCAATTATATAGAATAACGGTGAAATAAATGATGTTATTAGTAGGATCCTATACGATGTTATGCGTTTAGAAGGTGGTTCATCAACTACCAAAATTCTATCGCATCATATCATATTTTTCAGGATAAATGAGTCCAATATAGCATAGTATAATATCTCAGCGTAAAGCTCAATAGAATATTAGCCTAAGTTTAGTGAAAATCATTTACTTGATTGAGAGGCAAACTAATAGTTCGCTGGTAGATGCTATGTTTCCTGATTTGGTTAAAATTATTCTGATTGAGTTTAAGATGAAATGATCACTATTAGGTTTAATAGATTAGTTTAAGTTAAACTTGTTGGTTTAAGTTATACTGGTGCAATCGGGTCAAACAATTTAGTTTGAGTCAAGTGGACCAACTCAAGTCAAATAAGTCAATTCAGGTCAAACAAGTCAGAGAGGTCAAGTGGGTCAAAACAAGTCAACACAGGTCAACTTGAATCAAATTGGTCAATTTGAGTCAAATAGGTCAACTTGAGTCAAACAGGTCAACTTGACACAGGTTAAGTGGGTTGACACGGGTTAAGCATGTTGACACAAGTTAAATGGGTTAATATGGATTAAATAGGTTAATCACATATTCAATTTTTAATGCGATAGTTATTTTGAAATCCTTAAGTTACAGATATATTTATATTAGATCCGGAAATATATAAACAAATATTAACATGTATTTCTTAATCAGTTTATTACATTCTCCCCCACTTAAGAAATTTGGTTCTTCAAATTTACCTGAACAGATACAGGTACTTATTCTTTATTGATTCTTCCATTTCCCAAATAACCTCTTCTATCTTATGATTTTTCCACATAACTTTCACAATTGGCATAGTGCATTTTCGGAGCATTTTCTTTTTTCGATCTAGAATTTTAATAGGCTTCTCCTCATAGAATAGATTAGGTTGTAGGTTTAGCAGCTCATATTTCAATATGTGATTCAGATCAGCTATGTATTTTTTAAGTGATGAGATGTGAAAGACATTGTGGATTCTCGCTAGCTCTGGAGATAATGTGAACTCATATGCTGACATTCCAATCCGTCGGATGATTTCAAAGGGGCCAATGTACTTTGGTTTAAGTTTGTCCTTGATACCAAATTGATACACTTTTTTTGGTAATACTTTCAGAAACACGTGCTCTTTAAATTCGAAGCAAATGTCTCGTCTCTTTGAGTCAGCATAGGCCTTTTGTCGACTTTGGGCTGCTAGAAGTCGTTCTCGGATTATCTTGATCTTTGCAAGGTCACCTCAATAATTTTTAGTCCCAGCATTCTTCTTTCTCCAACCTCATCCTAATACAAGGGTGATCGACTTTTTTGTCGTGCAAAGTCTCATCGTAGCCATTTTAATACTTGCGTGATAGCTATTTTTATATGAAAATTCCACCCAAGGTAGATGTTTTTTCTCAATTATCTCCAAAATCTATAACATACTTTCGGTGAATCTTCAAGGGTTTGAATCATCCGTTGTGATTGTCCATCTGTCTCCAAATGATATGTTGTGTTGAAATTAAGTTTCGTTCCTATGACTTTTTGAAGACTAACCTGTAGCCTTGAGGCGAAACGGGGGATCTCTATCAGATATAATAGATATAGATTCCCCATGAAGTATTATTACTTCATCTATATATAATTTGGCTAAATGTTCAAGTGGATGTGTCATTTTGATAGGTAAAAAATAGGTAGACTTTGTCAACCTATTCACGATTACCCAGATAGCATCATATCCTTTAGATTTTGGTAATTCACAAATGAAATCCATAGTGATATGCTCTCATTTTCATGTAGAAATTTCTAAAAATTGAAGCTGTCCTCTTCGTCTTTAATGTTCTGTTTTAACCTTTTGACAAACTAAATGATGACTTACAAATTCAGCAATATCTTTTTTCATTCCAGGCCACTAGAATTTTTTTCGTAAGTCGTGATACATTTTAGTTCTCCTAAGATGAATTGAATAACCTGCGTTATGTGCTTCACTAAGAATTTCTTTTTTAAGTTCATGAGAGGTAGGGGTGTACATTCAGTTTTGAAATCGGAGGATACCATCGGATCCTTTCATAAATTCTGGTTTTTCTCCTTTCATTACGTTTTGAGTAATTTCAACAATCTCCAGGTTTTCTTGTTGAGCTATCTTGATCTTTTCATATAGGTTTGATTGTATAAAGAGATAAGTTGTCATTCTTCTATCATGTACTCAGGTCTCCAATTGTAGTTGCTCCATTTCTTTTATAAGTGCCTCTTGATTATTGGGAGGATTACTTGCAGATTTTCAGCTAATTGCATCTGTAACTATGTTAGCCTTCCCCTTATGATATTAAATGTGCAGGTCATAATCCTATAACAACTCTAACCATTTTCATTATTTTAGATTTAATTTTTTCTGAGTAAATATATACTTTAAATTATTATGATCTATGAAAATTTCAAATTTTGCTCCATATAAATAATATCTTCAAATTTTAAGAGGAAAAATAATTATAGCTAGCTCCAAATTATGCGTAGGATAATTGACCTCATAGGTTTTCAGTTGTGTAGATGCATAAGCGATAACTTTACGACCTTGCATTAGTACACATCTCAATCCTTTTCGAGAAACGTCACTATAAATTGCAAAATTTTCAGATATTGAGGGAATAATTATGACAGGGGCTGTAACAAGTCGCCTTTTTAATTCCTGAAAAGTGAAAAATTTTCTCACTAGCTTTTGACCACTGGAATCTTACGAATTTCTTAGTTAATTGAGTGAGTGGTAAGGCAATTCTCGAAAATTCTTCTATGAATCTTCGATAGTATCCTGTAAGGCCAAGAAAACTTTGTTATTTCAGTCACAGTAGTCAGTCTTATTCAATTAGTGATAGCCTCAAATTTTAGATGGATTTATAACTATGTTGGATGAATTGATTAGAAATGCAAAAAAATATATTAAATTTATTAAATTAATTATTACTTAATTAGAATAATTATTTTTTAATAAATTTAAGAATTAAAAGTTGAAAGAATTTGAGGCTACCTGAAGCTAACTTTCAAACTGAGAAAATAGTGATAGGGGTGAAGGAATGGGAGTAGGAGGGGAATTTATAAACTTTTCATGCTAGAAGTTGCCATAGATGACTTCTGTTAACCGTAGAAGTTGACGTCATCCCAAACATGCATTATTTATTAATTACTTTATAATGATGTTATTTTTTTTAATTAATTAATTAACGAACATGCCATTTAAAAAAAAAAAATCATCACTCAGTGAGGACACTAATTACTTAAAAGAAATTCTCATGCTTTCAGGATAATGTTCGAAATCAGCTCATCCAGATCGAGCTGCTGCTGACAACTGCAACGTTCGTTGCCGCCATCTTTGGAGTTGTTGCTGGAATATTTGGTATGAACTTTGAAGTTCCGTTCTTCGAAAAATCATCAGCATTCCAATGGGTGCTTGTAGTCACTGGAGCCTTCGGCCTGATACTGTTCTGCAGCTTCTTATGCTATTTCAGGTACAGAAGGTTAATGCCTATGTAGAGTAGTAGAAGAAACATGTGAATAGATTGGGGAGAAGCACGTATTCTTCCAAAGATATAACACAAATCTTATTTATACATATTTTAAGCTTTGGAATGAATGATTTTATGCTGCTAAAATTATCCCCAAGCAGATTTTGGGTATAATCCGTTGAATTATTGTGTTCATTAGTGGATCCAGATTTTCTTCTGTGTAATTTATTGACCAGTTTATTAATCTACTTAGTTTCTTTCTTTTATGATTCAAAAATAGTTATGTAAAAATGGGATAGTATTGTATATTTAGCTATTACTTTTTTTTTGTTTAGTTCATTGATATATGATTTTAAATTGCAGTTTGATACTTATATTTTATTCTTTGAGAAGTTACATTTGAGTTGAGTATAGTTCGAAACATGTATTTTATTTTTTCCTTTTGCTATATGTGATATTTCGATGTGTGATTGAGAATGTAATTTTTTTTTAAAAGTAATTGTACATGTTTTACTGTATGTGTTTTACCTTGAAGACAAAAATTATTGCGAGAAGCACCATGTTCAATAAAATTATTATAAAAAAAAAATTTAATTGAGTTTTATTTTAGTTTTAGTTAGACTAAAATGGTCTTGAAGCCAAACAGATCTTTAATTAATATTAAATAATTTATTTTTATTTTACTTTAAACTAATTAAGTTAAAAAATTTGGAGAATTTATTTAATTAATTTAAAAATTAGAGGAATTTAATTGCACATAAGTCTAAATTATAAAACTTAATTGCTGTTAATTTTTTTTTAATTTAGTTTTGTCATCTAGTAATAAATTAAAGTATTAAAATACTGTAGTTATCTGATATTTTTTTATAAGATACTGTAAAAATCAATGGAAATGAACATATTTGTCTCTCAAAAAATTTCAATTTAGTATAGTGCTTAAAAATATTACTTACTATTTATGTTATGTGGAATATTTTTTGTAATTTTATAAAAATGTGATTAATATTTTATGTTATATATTCATTAGTATTATTTAGTTGGAGTATTTTGGTGATGTTTAATTTCTTTTAAAATAAAAAAAAAATATATTTTCATACTATGGTGTAAAGTAAAATTAGATTTTATATTTGAGATTGATATAAAATGCGAAATAAAGTTGATTTTTGATATTTAAATTTATGTATGATCTAAAATAAATATAAAATATTAATAAAAATATTTTTAGAAGAATTTATATTTTTTTTCTCCATATCAAATGAGGCTATTATGTTGCTTTGTATAATTATATATTTATATAGGCAATTTTTTGATTTTATATAAATAGTTTTTATTTTTATTTTAGCATTATATATGCAATATAATTTTTTTATTAATAAATGGTTATATAAAATAAAAAAGAAAAAAGATGACGTACTGTGGAGTGTGGACTCGGCATGCTGGTGCAGCTAGCTTCTATTGTATGTCAACCAACATAATAATTTCTTCATGATGCTCTTAAAATTTAAAAATATTCTTCAATATTTTTTAATAAATTATTATTGTGAAATTGAATAAAAATAAAATCAAATTTTTAAAGAAATTAGTTTTTGAATACTACTAGTTACATTTATATTTATATTATCTAATAAATTTGATTTATTTAGTTTAATATTGCTATTTTAATTCATCAATTGCTAATAGAATTTAAGAATCTAAAATAATTTATTATTAAAAACACATCTTTAATTTTAATTATTTTTTATTTCAATTATCAACTTATATGCTATTAGCAATATCTAGATGTCATTTAAGTTTGTCCAAAATGTAAATATTATGTTAAAATGTTTGAATAATAATTTTATAATTTTTATTATATTATATAAATATATTATTAAATTAAATAATTATTTTTTAAAATAATAAAATGCAATAATATAATAACATTGAATGACACGACATCTTTACTTAATTTTTGTGCCCTAATTTGCGATTTTTCCACTTTTCAAAAAAAAAATTGCGATTTTTTTGCCCTAATTGGCCTGGGCCAAAATCGGTATATGGTTTAGCCCGGCCTGCTTTTTGCTTCTCAAAATGACATCATAGGCGGGAAAATCGACTGCACCCGCAGGACCGAAATCGCTTCGCAAGTTCTCTCTCTCGTCTCCTCTCTATTGGGAAAATCGGAGATTCGGAGCTGCCGCCGGTTCCTCTCTACCCGATGGAGAGGATCTATGTCGTGGTGAGGCCCCGACCGCTGCCGCCTGACGATTCGAAGGCGAGTCCATGGAGCATTTCTGCAAACTCCATCTTCTTAGCCAACCATTTCACTAAGTTCGAATTTGGTATTCCTCTCCTCCTTCTGGTCTCTGTCTTCAGCTTCGTCAGTGAGGCTCTAGCCTTTTCTTTTTGCAATGCAGACAGGGTTTTTGGTGAGGATTGCAAGACGGTCGACGTCTACGCGGCACGCACGAAAGCGATCGTTGACTCTATAGTTAGTGGGTTTAATGGTGAGCAGTTTCTCTTCGTAGTCTTTCTTTCTTGCTCTTCAGTTTTCAGGTTGATTTCCTTTGAACTGATGAGGATGATTAGGTTAGGACTTACGTAGAGTAGTCTATTCATAAAGAATCGAGCTTCACTAGCTGTGAAGCATGGGTATGTTATGGTAATAAGGATACGATATGACTTCGATACTGTGATACCAGTGGCGGAACCAATACGGGGAGTCAAAAATTATTTACAACAACATTATAAAATTTAAAATCATTTAAAGTACAAAAATATTAAAAAATTTAAAATTCTTATTAACATAAATAATGTTGCACGAACTTCAAATATATACGAACTATGATAATTAATTGATATTATTTTTTAATTACTAGTAATTTTTTTATCTCATCTTTTAGAACCTTTTTTTTAAGGTGTTAAGATTAGAATTTGAATTATATTTCATTTAAAATAGAAGATTTTGATTTAAGAGTGTACCCTGTTATACATCCTGAATAACTAATCAATAAATTAGCTAATCATGATTTAAAGATTTAATACACTTAATTATTCAATAAATTAAGTGTAAATTAAGTAAATAGTTTAGTGAATTAAAGCTTTAAATTATGATTGGTCAATTGATCAATTTTTGGGGCTGCATAATAATTTTCTTGATTTAAAAATTAAATACCCAAAAGAATTCTTTTAGTTGAAGGAGTTCTCACCAATATGAAGTCCATTTATATGACTTATTTGTTGAATAATTTGTCAAGAATATATGAAAAATTGAAATTATAAATTATCTAAACTCTTATTCTAATCTAATTATGTAAATATTTAGTTCTAGCTATTATCCAATATTTAAAGAACTTTAGATAATACTTATTTCATGAAACTCAATGGGTGCAATTGCACCACCTAATGCCTAAGTGGATCTTCCCCTATGTGATACGACATATCTAAAAGAATAAAATATGAATGCATTAGGATACAATAATTATATATCTCTATTCTTCGTATTATTAAAAACAATATTATAGTCAATCCAGCCTAAAAAATAAAAATTCTTCAACAATTATTGAGTTTCAAAAAATTTTAAATTTAAAATAATATTAGAAAGACTATTTAATTCCTTTCCAATTAGTAGTAGAATATCTATATGAGATGAGTTGCAGTACATATTAGTAGGTTAAGTTTTTACTTATCTAATTGAAATTCTCTAGCTCGATGCAAATGTAATATAATTAATAAATAGTATAATTATTATGAAGTAAACTCTGATACATTAATCTAATTAAAGTAGATGCATGCTCACTTTTTCTAACTAAGATAAAAAAGTTAAGTAGCATGATTGTTGTCCGATGGAAGCAATGACATACATGGTGTCCGTGAGAAAGTGTTGGTTGAGGCAGAAGAAGCAACAATGCATTGACATTTTTGAGATTACGAAGCAGCTAAAGTAGAAAACACAGTAGCATTCGGATGCCAGATCATTTTCTTTTACCAAAACTCTAAGATGCATGAAACTCTTTTCTTTCTCAATCATTTGAATTTGGTGTGCTGCTCCCCTATCGTGAACCATCAAGTATAGGTTGTCTTTTATGTAAGAGTCATTTTTGATATTTTTATCGTGAGTTGGATCTGTTAGTCCTATATTTTTTCTTTAATTAGAAGTATCAAAAAGTAGTGAATAAATAATTTTTCTTTAAAAAAAATTAATACACTATGAGGATATTACATACGTATCATTGGAGTATCAAGGAGTATCAGTATTTGATACATATATGTTAAACTTCATGAAGTACCGCTGTCTCATAGCTCACAAGAAATAAAAAATGTTAACTTAAACATGGCTCAAACTTGAAATGGATTTGATTCGAGCAGCTTATCTCCAAGACTTTGCATACGATCCAATTAGAAAATATTGTTTAATTATATTGAAATAGTCACACCTTAGTTATTATGAAATATTGCTCTTCTTTTTCTCAAAATAAGCTCAAATAAATTCTAAAATAAATCCAACAGTACAATAATACATATACAATTAATATATTATCTGAAGGATAAAAAATGTAGGTAAAGCATCAAAAGTGTATAATTATACAAGCTCCTTATATTTTGGAAGCTTTTAAATCTGGTTGATACCAAATTCTGACTGAACTCAAAACGAGACCTATTCAATTCGAGTTGAGTTCTAGTCAAGCCTAGCATTTTTAAGATACCTTCTTGGTTAACAACAATTGTAAGGTGGGATGTATGTATAATTACTCACAAATCCAGTTTTCCCCAATACATTATCTAATTCTATAGGGAAGCCACTGAACTCGAATGGTTGACATTAAAAAACCATAAAATTTAAACTATCCTAATTCCTCCTTGGGACTGCTTTTTGAAACAAATTTGGAGGGGCTTGGAGGGGTTTTAAGTTTCATAAGTGGATGTATGAAATAGTACTATTTTCCATTGTTTGATTAGCCCAACTATACTTAAATTCTGCCCAAAAATTAAAAAAAATACTATGCCTAGATTCTAGACCGTCATGACATCATAGTGTTACAGTTTTGCTAGGCAGATGCTTTGACTGGTATTGCTATATTAATGATGTTGTGTAGTATCCATGCATACCCTGTCCATATAAAACTGCTTCTATGTTGAATATTTGAGAACGATACCCTAAACATGCTCAATTAGTTGATTAAATGACTATTTATCATGCATTTTGTTCAACATGAAACATACCTTCTGAATGTTGATTGTTACATGCAACATTGGTTAAAAGGATTATATTTGTCTTGGCAGCTCATTAAGTCATTAGTTTTCTACTAAGTTATGCACTTTACTGCTAACCTATTCTTGTCTGACTATAAATATGAATCTGTTACGTAATTTATTTATTTCAGTAGTAATTGACTCTTTTGATATCAGATGCACTAACCATTGGCCTTTTTTTCCTTTTTTTTTTCTTTTAGAAATTGTTGGCCACTATTTCAAATGCAAACAGTTTCTTTATTGTCTGCATGATATATGCCTCTATTTGAAGCATTCAATGTTGTAAATGTTTGTCATTTTTTTTCTAAAAATTTTGCAGCTAATGATTTTGATAGTGAAAATGTATTGGTGGGATTTCATTTCTACTAAACAGGCACAGTGTTTGCTTATGGGCAAACTAGTAGTGGCAAAACACATACCATGAGAGGATCTGTTGATGAAGCAGGGATCATTCCGCTTTCTGTGCATGATCTTTTTTGCAGTATTGAAAAGGTGGATATCGTTATCTTTATGTCACCTGATTTCCTAGCTTGTTAACTCATGAATAAATTTAGAACAATGCTACATAGCCTCCACAACTAGCCCCCAAAGATTCTAGAACCTTTGGGTATTCATTTTATCCACTAATTTTGGGGATAGTACATTGTACCATCCTCTCAATTATTAGCTAAAACTAATACCCCATGGTTTTAGAACCTTTGGGGGCTAGTTATGGTCCTTATGGAGGCTTCATATCATTTTCCATAAATTTGTCAATTCATGCATTGAGTCTTTTAAGTATGCTCTCTCTATATTGGATTTAACAGTTCAATTTCTTATTTCAGTAGCGCATTGTGCTCACATATTTCTTTCATATGATAAATTCTCATGAATATGTTTTATGTATATTTTTGCTCCACATCCATCACTTTTCATGGCTGAGTAGTAAAAATGTTTTCTATCAACATCATGACTTCCATTCTCGAGATCTAATAGCAATGAATATATACTTTGAGAATGAAGTCACTAAAATAGCTTTTATATATGGGTCAACGTTTGTCCTTTAATCTGATTTTTTATAATGGAATAAGGAAGTGGGCAGGGAGTTCCTTGTCCGGATGTCTTACATGGAGATATATAATGAAGAGATTAATGATTTGTTGGCTCCTGAGCATCGGAAGCTGCAAATTCATGAATCACTTGAGGTGTGCTTTTAACTGTTTTAAATAGAATTCATGATACAAATATTACTTTGATTGTCGTTACGCGTTCAACCTTTTTTCTTTTTCAAGAGAGGCATATATGTAGCTGGTTTGAGAGAGGAAATTGTTACTTCACCTGAACAAGTACTTGAACTTTTGGAATTTGGTGAATGTATGGTATCATAAATCATTTCTTTTTCCAGTTTTATTGGGACTAACAAACAGTAATGGTCTTCCTTTATGTTTTATTGTGCAGCTCATCGCCATTTTGGGCAAACAAATATGAATATTTATAGTAGCAGGTCTCATACAATTTTTCGCATGGTATACCTATTTATCTATTTATGTGGCTTATTTTGACTTTTTTTCATATAACTTCTATTAGCCAAACTTGATTCCAGATTGTTGAGAGTCGGGAGAGAAGTGAGGGCAATTCAATAAATTCATGTGATTCTGTTCGTGTTTCTATTTTGGTATGTGATGTTGTTTCTAGCATTAAAAGCATCTCACTTCTATATATTTGCTATTACTTGAAACTTCTTTTCCTTGAGTTAGTATATTATTTAGAAGAAAAATCCAATACTTTTGATTTGATCTTCTAACATAGCATTGCACATAGTATTCACTTGTATTAAATGTTTGATCTCAAAATCTAATTAACTTTTAGTTTCCCATTTCGTAGAACTTGGTGGATTTAGCTGGATCAGAACGCCTTACTAAGACAGGTGCAGAAGGTATGCGCTTGAAAGAGGGCTCCCATATTAATAAAAGCTTAATGACCCTTGGTACAGTGATAAAAAAACTAAGCGATGGCGCAGAAAGCCAAGGGTAAGCTGCATAGCTATGTTTTATTGGGTTTAATCTCTATCTGTAGCTTACAAATTTTTCTAAATGGAAGAAAATGTTGCAGTGGCCATGTTCCTTACCGAGATAGCAAGTTAACTCGCATATTGCAACCTTCTCTTGGTGGAAATGCAAACACGGCAATGATTTGTAATGTTTCCCTTTTGCAGGTGAGTTCTCAACTTTACCACAATTTACTCAGTGAATGGGTATATTTTTATGGCCTTTTATTCACTTGTATGCACATTTATCTTTGATGAGTTGTTTTGGTGCATTGGGATCCGTTAAAAATCTCATTATATGTACCATTGGATTCCGTTAAAAATCTCATTATATGTACCATTGGAATTTCTAGTGTGGATTGTCATAGTTTAGTCTGTTTAGCAGTTATCCCTTCGTTACTCTTCAATTTCACTTTCATTTCTAAAATCTGATAACAAAACTGCAACATAAGTTATATATAGATATACGAATTGTATATGAATTAGTGGATTAAGGATTGGTGGTGGTTATTCTATCTGGAAATATTATTTATTTTGGTTATTGACTTTATATTGTGTTAATAGCATGATCTGGTCCAAAAACTTCTAAATATGTATATGTATATTTTCTTAACCATATGTTTAAGATAGATTTTTCTTCTTCTTCCTATGATGTCATTCTCAAAATGAGAGCCAAGCGAGGGTACGATCTTGTAGGGGTTTGGGGGCTACTCCATAGGTCTCTTTCAAATTTATGCAAATAAGATTTTCACCATTGCTTCATGGGAAACAAGCTTATGACGTGAATTACTAATTTTGCCAAGACGCTTGGGAAGATCAGTAAATATTCATTCTTGTTCATGATGTAGTATTGTTAGTGGTCATTATCTCTTAGATCTTTTTGCAAATAAAACTTTCGCATTCAGTTCTTATACCACAAAATATTAATTTGGCAAGACACTCTCGAAAGATTGATGACTATTCATTCTTGCTTATGCTTGCCTGCTAGGCAGGTTGCTGATTGGCCAGTGTAATAAGAGTGAAACGCAAATATGGGAAAGCTAAACAACCTTTTGGATCGATGTCCTGTAAAGCAAACTCTGAAGTTATCTAGTAAAAGGTAGAGAAAATGATGAACAACAGTTATAGAATTAATCTCTGTAGGTTCCTGAAGTTTCATCATTTATCAAACACCTAACTACAACTTTGCCACATATTAGAATCAACCAACCCTACCCTCTATATTTTCCATCAGAAGCAGACCCATTATTTGCTTTCGCTTAATGTTCTGTGCAGCAAAGAACCTAGCATGTTGTTTATAATATTCTAATTTTTGAAGTCTATGAAAATTTCTCATTGCATGAAGCTGTAAACAGAAGCTATTTTATCTTTAACAGGCATATGTTTGCAGAATTATTATTCTCTTTTATAGCTTTTCTTTACTTGTTGCTTGGTTTTATTACATCAATTTTTCTTTTTCTTTTTTTGTCATGCCAGATTCATGCAGATGAGACGAAAAGCAGTCTACAGTTTGCAAGTAGAGCTCTTCAAGTCAAAAATTGTGCTTGTGTCAATGAGGTTTACCTTGTTTGATAGCTTTATATAATCAGCCCATTGCTATTTGACCAAATTATTTTATTTTATACTATGAATTGGAAATGCTTAGATGAAATACACTTCTATGAGGCAGATTGAGAAATATATATGCCTCACTAGTTTCGTCCAAGAAAAATCTTTACACCTTTTTTTGAAGGGTATCTTTAAGGCATTTAGAGCTTTGGTATGATGCTTCCCATGGTTACGCTGTGCGTGGTTAATTATAGTTTCCCCATTAGGATGGGAGGTTCAAACATAAAGAATTTATTTATGTTTTTAACCACTTATCATACTTGTCACATATTAGTAAGAAGTTGATAGTAAACTCTGTCAAGGATCATATGGCTTCATCTTCCAAGAGTTTACTTGGTGAATGCTGAAGTCAAACGCCTTTTGCTATGTCTGAATTGGTAGTTAGACCCAGGGACATCTCATATGTTGAAATATAGTATGGTTCATATATCTCAATAATATATCTAATTTTGCAGTGGAATGTAGTTTTTGCTCAATATTATGGATTGATTTTAGATTGTAACTAGTTTATTTGGAAAATAGACATAAAATTAATATGCCAATGGTCTGGCAACAAAAATTCATGATTGTCCTAGAACTTGGAGATGATGCCACTCCCTATAGTCTTAGAACCTCAGGGTAATGTTTTTAGCTTTAACAGGAATTTACCTAATTGCTATTGGCCTGATGAGGCATGAGTCACACAAGCACTTATCTAGCCAAGCATGCCATTTGAGACAGTTTATATCTTGGCATGCTCCATGGTGCATATGGTGCCTAGAGCCTCGATCACACTTAGAGGTATCATGAGAGAGGCCTTGCATACAACCCATAATTGTTAAGGGTGATACATTAGGGTTAAGCTATTCATATATGTTGACCACTAGGGCGGTCATTTGACATTTAGTCGAAATAAAGTAGTTTCTAAATCTACTTCCAAAAAAAGTAGCGTCTAAACCTGAAAATCAATTATACTTGACTTAATTAATAAATAGGCTGACCCGAACCCAAAACTATTGGGTTTGGCTTTGAAGTTATGTCTTAGTTGATTGTAAGGAGGTTGACAACTGAAGAGGGAAATAGAGGGAAAGAAGTCATGGAATGACGGAGAGGAGTCCAATAAGCAATTATAAGGTTTAATTACTTGGCTAGGATAATGTAAAAGAAAGGGAGGCCAGGATTTTGGAAGAAAGAGAATAAGTAAAGAAATAGGAGGCTTCTGGCGAGAATTTTTGGTTGATAGTTTAAGGATGTGGTGGATGGAGCTTAATGGAGAAAGTGGGATGTGATTAGATGATCAAACCTATTTAATTTTAACCTATCTGCATTTCAAGTTTTTAACAAATTGGAAAATCTTGCCAGGGAATGGTGATTTAATCAAACTTGTTCTTTCTCTTTGTCAAATGTTATCTTGTTTTCCATAGTTACCAATTAAATCTTCCTATAAATATTATATAAATATTATTTATAATGTTCCTAATTACTTTAGCATTGAAAATCTTTATTTATGTGTTGCCTTTTACAAACAGATTTTAACAGATGCTGCACTTCTGAAACGCCAGAGAAAAGAAATTGAAGAGCTCCGAGCAAAATTGCTTGTATGTCTTCAAATTTTGGAACAACATTCTGTCTATTTTCCCTAATCTTGAAAAATGATCATTTCATCTGTTTAAACTTCAGAGTTCTCATTCGGAACATTTGGAAGAAGAAATTTTGAATCTTCGGAATACATTATTACAAGTCAGTTATCCCAACTATGCAGCTCTTTGGGTTCAATTTCTCTTTTATTTTGACACACTTTTGTGACCTGGTACTATATGACTCTATAGAGTGAGTTAGAAAAGGAGAGAATAGCTTTAGAGCTTGAGGAGGAAAAAAAGGCTAAAGCTCTTCGTGAAAGAAGATTGTGGGAGCAAGCAAAGAAAATTGAAGATCTAAGTTCACTAATATTATACTCTGAAAGGGACGAGAGAAATTGCAATTCCATTAAGGTTTGTGTTTTGACATTACCAATGGATTTCTATGAAGTTTTAAAAAAATGGATTTCTATATTAGAAGCTTAGTTGATTAAATTACCAAAAAAAATATTGCCATCATTTTGTGTTTTTACTATGTGAGGCTATAGTTATACATTTTCAATATCATGGAATGATTTTCTTGCTTCATATCTGGTTCCTCTTGTCATTGATTCTTCTGATTGGTGTTACTGGTGTGTGACTTTTTCTTGGCATATGGAACATCTTGGGACTTAATTAATAGGACAATTTATCAGCTTTTTTAATGGAATTTATAGCTTACTTACCTATTATAGGATCGGGCAAGATGGGTCTTTATCTCCTTGCGAGTCATTTATATTTCCACCATTAGAGTGTAATGGGTTAAGATGGGATAGAATTATGGGGCATTAATCAGGTCAAAACCATCAAAACTATTGGACTGGGTTGCACACTTGCAGTATTCAACTGGTTTTAATCTGAAATCAATTCACAACTGTGCCAGTATAGTGTAACTTGATTATTGTACCAGTGTACCTTTAGTCTGGTTTAAGGATCATCCTCATCTTGACTTAGGCTATTTTGCTCATTTGTATGGACCTATCTGATATTTTTTTTCATTAGTAGATTCAATTATTGAACATATACAAGGAGACTATTACTTATGTTCGTACACGAAAATTTGACTAAGCATTTCTTTATTATATTTAGATTACACCAAGACTCACCTTTAAGTCCATATCTTTTTTATGAAGGTCTTAGTTGGATACATTTAAGAAAATGTGTTTTGATATGTGTCTTCTATATATGTGATTCTTCTTATTGATAAGACCAGAGAGATGGCTAAGATGAAATTCAAGTTAGAGTTTAAATGTTTTCATTATAGCAAATCTAAAATTGAATATATGGAGTATAAATTTAGGCAGGATAGAAGAACTTTTAGTAAAATGGTGATAGTTGGTGATCAAGATATCAAGTAGAGTAAGTGATTTAGATACTTCAGATCGATCATACAAAATAATTGTAAAGTAAATGGTGATGATATTAGTAAGATCCAAGTAGGATGAATATAGTGGACGAATACATCTGGTTTATTGAATGATAGAAAAATTTTACTTAGCCTTAAAGGTAAATTTTATAAGATGGTAGTAAGACCAGCGATGTTATGTGGTGCTGAATATTGGCCTATAAAGCAGAAATATACAAATAAATAGGTGTCGCAAAGATAAGAATGTTAAGATAGATGAGTATATATATACAAAAAAATATAATGACAAATGAGTATGTAAATGGGAAGATTAGAGTAGTCTCGATTGAGAATAATTTTAGATGGAGTCGTCTTAAATGGCTTGTTCATATAAATAATAGACTGATAGAAGCTTCAGTAAGGAGAGTTGAGTTATTGAATTTTACCCATATAAAAAAGGAAGATTAAAAAAAATATATGATAATAAACTATAAAGAATGATTGTGCATACTTAGAGCTAAATGAACAATTGTTATTTGATACAATCCAATAGAAATAAAATATTCATGTAGCTAACCCACCTAGTGGGATAAAATCTTAGTTGTTATTGTTGTTGTTATCAGCCTTGTTAAACTTGGGTTCTTGCAGATTTTTTTTAGTGAACCAATGAAAAACTCTGATAACCTTGTAATATAACTGTTCAACTGTTATTTAATTGATACACCACAGACAATCTCCATTTAGGTTTTGACCATTTTTAGTCCTATGCCTTGTTCTCATACATGCTTTTGCTGATTTCTTTTTTAATCATACATTAGTTCATGCATTTGATTCTGCATTTCTTCTTTCTTGAATGGCCTAAATTATTCATTTCATAGACAACGAGACGAGTAACTTGGTGTCCTGGTCCCATTCAGAAGAAATCAAATAATGAGGTAATTCTGATGTTTTCCCTTGCAACCTTTTTTTTATTATTTTCTGGATTTGCATGGATCCTGCCCTTTTGCTTCAGCTACAGCAGGTCTTGTGTTCCCATTACCAGTAATGCTCTGCCATCTAGATGATTATGTCTGATCGGCATTATGTTAATAAAGAACACTGAACATATTCAGTTCTACTACTTTCAGACAATGCTTAGATATTTATTGGATTTCAACTTACAACCCTCATCTATAGGCCTGCTTTGTATGTTGGTCATCATATGGGTGGGTTGCTAGGGAAGTTGGTGCATTTGAAAAAAGGACTACACAATCTGGAAACTTCTGAAAATTTGGGCCCCTGGTTAATTTTGGTATGTGTCCTGTGACATTGAATTTTATGGATTCATTCATGTGCGTGGGTTCTAAGACATTGCCTATGGGCTTCACTGATTTCATAATTGTTTCATCGAGTGTCATGCAATTTCAAATAAATTTTAAGGCTATAAGGGGATTTTGTCAGTTTCATTCTTTAGAGTTGAAGTTACAGGTCCTTTCACGTACAATGCCATGCTTAGCCATTAATCTAGAAATAACTTCTTTCCTTGTCTCTTATGGATTTCTAAATCTTACGGATTTAGAAATTTAAGATTTAGGTATTTTCTGCTTATAATTTTGGTTAATTCTGCCATTGGCATAACCCCAAATTTCAACTGGGTGGCTGGGAAGATGGGAGGCTTTGCGTGTCTGATTTGAAGGGAAACATGCAAAGCAGCCACCCATTCGGCTGCATCATCCGGCTCCAATTCTTGGAGGGCGGAATCAATCTCCATAAGTGGAGCCAACAAATTGGTTGATGATTTAGGCAAGAGTATTGATATTTTTTTGAGACTGTTCTGAGGTTTTTTCTGGCATTATTGTCTCAGCCATAGTGTGTCTTGACAAGCTGTTGTTTGTTGCACCTCACGTTGATCTGTGGTTTTAACGTCAACTCAGGAACCCTACCTCAGGGCTATAAAAGAAGAACCAGAGAGCTTGCTTCTTGCTTTTAGTGATCTGATGAAAGAAAGTAATGGTCCCACAAATACTCTTCGGTTTGGAGGATTACCTGAGAATGCTATAAGCAATGATATGAAAGATGGGATTTCTCTTCCTGATGCACATGCTTTGTTGAATGTTACAAGCAGGAGGAAAGTTCAGAAGAAAAGGGCTGTCCCATTTTTGGTGTGTGTGATTTTTTTCTTTTCACTTTAACTATCATATGAATCAAAATGAAATGAAATCTTTATTTTTTTTGTATAGGAGGGCGATCAAACAGTAGAAATTCAAAATGATGCTGAGGTGCGCATTCTCAGTCCATCTGTCCTAATCTGTAGTTTTATGCTGCATTCCTTAACTGTTTCTGAAATTTCACCTCTTTATGCAACCAATTAAAGATCTCAAAGGATGAAGTGTTAAGAAACAAGTCAAAAGAATTAGAATCCTGTCCTGCAAATCAATCAAATGCTTCCTTCTTATGTCATTTGATGGACAACGCACCTGATAGATATAGGAATTTAATTAAAGAGCCAGGAGATATCCATCTCGTGAAACAGCATCAGGAGGAGGTATTTTCTTGATAAACTTACAATGAAATGCCTGTTTCTTAGTTTCATTGCATGACTAAATATTTTATTTTGAGTAGATTCAGTTGCAAATGGAGAGGACATCACCCCACCTGAACTTAAACAAACTAGTTGCATTCGAAAGTGAACATAATTCTTCCACTAGGGAGATGCGTGATGAGGTATGTTTCCAATTTATCTCCTGGAGAACATGGCAATGTTGTTAAGTGAATTTCTCTGTCAGTTGGAGAAGTGGATGCTTACAAGTATAATGCTTCACAATAATTGCATTCAGGTCATTAAAACACAAGTTATCTTCTTTTTGAATAATAAGATGCAATAATTCAATTTTATGCACGGTTGTTGATGCACAGGGTTAATTTCAAGTTTTTGAAGGTTGAAATGTTATTTGAACTCTTATTAATGATTGGTCACCTGGATTTCTACTTTTGATTATATGCAGTTGCTATAAGTGGCTAACCTCTTTCAATGGACTCTACGTAGAATAGAGATAATGTTTTTTTCTGTTTCTGCTTATTTCTTTATCATTAATCTACCAAGTTGCAGCTCTTACTTCTGCATACAAGGAGTAATGTTATCTTTTTTGTTTGTGGTGTTAATGCTTTGTTATTTTTGGTGTATTTAAACTAAAGCATTTTGCTGTAGGTAAATTTCTTGGCAAATCCACAAAAAAATATTTAGTTATGATTATGAATATTTGATTTGGAAATATATTCTTTTTTAATTCTTTCTTAAAGGTTGAAGGGAGGATGTCATCCTTATAAATACATGAAGTACTTACTATATATTTAACACTCCCCCTTAAGCTCGAGTATGAAAATTATATACACCAACTTGTTAAAATTTGAGAGCTTCTGAGAAACTTAATGAGAAAATTTGCGAGTTGATCATTTAATTGACAAAACATGTCTCAATCTCCTTGGCAAGCAACTTTCCTATCACAAAGTGAAAATCAACTTCAAGTTCATGAAAGATTTGAGTTGGAGGAAATATTTAGTGCTCCTTTATTGTCACTAACTTCATTGGCTCGTGGTCCCATAGTCACAATTCATTGAACAATTGTTTTATCCATATGAGCTTGTTTTTAACCATAGCTATGGTTCAATATTCAGCTTTGGTAGTTGGATCTAGCAAACACATTTTGCTTTTTACTCTCCAGGATACTAAAAATCCACCAACAAGATCAAAATATCTGAAGGTTGAATGGCAATTGATAGGTATCCTTGCTCAATCTACATCAATGCACCTAACTGCTTGAGTATGTCCTTTCTTACTGTATAAAAGTCTTTGTCCAGACATTTTGTTAATATACTGAAGGACATGAATTGTAGCATTCCAATGGATATTGCATGGTGATTCTAGAAATTGACTATGAGAGAAATAAGAAAATATATATCAGGTCAAGTCACCTTAAGATAGTTACAATCATCCAACAAGTTGTCGATATGTTATTGAATCTGTCAGAGACTCCCTCCTTGTCCTGGTAACAACTTGACATCAGGATCTATTGTAGTATCTACAACCTTAGCATTTAACAAGCCTATTTCTTTGAAAATATCCAATGCATATTTTCATTGAGCAACACTAATGCCCTCTTTAGCAACTTCAATACCTAAGATATACCCAAGCTTCCCCAAGTCTTTGATCTTGAAATTAAGAAAAGTATGATTTTTCATTTGATTAGTTCCTTCCTTGTCTAGTACTGGAACAATGTCATTTACATAAACGATAAGATAGATGCTACCTCTTGAAAAAGAATGATGGCAGAATATGAATGATCTACCTCATTGCGTACCATTTCAAATTCTGATACAACAATGCAAAACATTTAAACCAAGTATGAGGAGATTATTTTAGACCATTGAGTGCTCATTTTAGATGACAAATCGTTTTAGAAGACTACTCTTAGCTCTGTTTGGTAGGAGTTTTTTTTAGTGCCTGGAAAATTTTGCTGATATTTTTTGGCCAAAATAAGTTGATGTAATTGTTGTTTGGTAATTGACTTGAAAATTAAAATTTATTTGATAAGTCATAATTTTGCTTAGATAATCATACCCATGTAAACTACGAATGATAAAATAAGTAATGACATCAATTCATTATACAATAGTAGCACATAATATTTAAAATATAAAAATAATAATTATTAATTAACACAACAATAATCCAGTTGCCATTGCTATGTAATACATAAAAAAAATCGTACAAAATAAATAATGTAAATATACATTTTATATTTATTAAAATAAATGTAACTACCTCACGAATAACTATGTTCAAACTGCTGGTAAAACAGATTGGCAAAATACAAAAAATAAAAATAAAAAACAAACATATTTTTCAAATACGCAAATGACATAAGATAGTACGACGGTCTTACACAAAATAGTTTAGACCGGAGTTTTCAAAAGATAATACGATAATCTTACAAAACATAATATAAAAAGCATAATTAGACTGGAGTTTTTATCATTTTTTGCCCATATAACGTCGGACAAGAATCAACCCTGCAAAATAACATGTCAACAAATTCAACTGCAATTGTACGTCAACTTGCTCATTTGACGATGAGTGCTCTCCGTCATATGTAGATTCGCTTAAACCCATGAAAGCCCTATGGTCATCAGTTGTGCTGCAAAAATGATTCCTAACATACTCTGCAAGCCGACGCTCACCTTTTTCTCTAGTAGCCACCTTGAAATATAATGCACCTCCATAACGATAAACTTGCCGATGACAATCTTCCCATTGATTATAGACCCCTCGCTTGCGACCTTCCAACACAAGGTAAAACACCATCTGAAAAACAAGAAATATATATAACAAGATTGAAAAAAATGAGGACAATAGAATTATTTTCAACACTAGTATAAATCATATCATTAACATGACAAGCTTGTACATGAAAATGTAAATTGTCACATAACAAAAATTACTTACGTTGATAACTATGCCATAGTTTTTCAGTGATAATTTTCCTTAATCGATCTCCATGTCTCTTATCACTCATACTTGATCGTACTGATTGATCAGGTTATATTTCAACATAATCATGAGGCGACTTTATCATTTCAAAAGACTCCTCAGTTACACTGACATCCTCAATACCTTCATTTTTCAAGATAAAATTGTAAATGATTGCACATACAACAACAATTTTAATCTGTCTTAAATGGAAATTGCTTCATCTCAGTAAGAATGCGAAATTTCTTCTTAAGTATTCCAAAAGTGCGTTCCACAATATTTTGTCGTTGTGCATGTTGGTAGTTATAAACTTCCCCTTTCTCTTATAAGTCCTTTGAGAAGGTTCTCGATAGTTACTAAGATGATAGCGAGTTGATTTGTATGGAACAATAAAACAGTTTGTATTCGCGTAACCTGAGTCAACTAGATAGTACTTGCCTGTTGACATGATTATGCAAAAGAAACTATTAATAGATAAGTTATACATACAACAATAATATGAATATTAGTAACATTTACCGTTTCGGACTGCGAAACTTGTGTTCTCCAAACTCTAACGTAAAACAGACATATCAGACGCTGATCCACCAACCTGCCATTATAAAGTGGATTACTCCGTCAAACCCCATGATCATCATTACATTTTGAGAAATTTAACCCTTGCGATTTGTGAATCTCTCATGTTTATCTTGAGAGACAATTGCAGGTATGTGAGTATCATCTATTGCACCTAAAGCATTCTGTAAAATATGCAATATATAATCTAATTTTTTTAATAGTAAATTAAAACATACTCTGCACTAGTATCTTGAAAGGGTCATTCGGGTTTATTACTGTACTAGCAGTAGGTATTTGAAAGACTCATCCATGAGTGAGAAAAGTGAGTTTAATACCAAGTTGAAGTAACGACTAACAGTTTCTAGAGAGTGTTGAAAATGTTCTGCGACGTCACGAATACTTTCACTGTGCGTAATAACACGCATAAATATTGCTAATTGTTCATATGCGGAAGTGTTACGACTGTCTCTAATATGACCTCGTGTGACCATTAATTCTTTCAATTGTACGAATGTATCAGATGCCATACAAAAGTGATCATTTGCACGATCCGGGTGACTTACTAATAAATCATGTATGTATTCATGGCCAGTATAAGGTCGATTATACTTAGGCCGAGGACTTCTTCTGCCTGTTACAATCTCTTCTTCCATAAACGTGTCTTCTAATATTTCTTCAATTTTATCATTATATAATAACATATCCACCATGTCCTCATTAGAACAGTTTTGAAATTCAGTAGACATGAAACTGAAGAGAAATAAAAAGTAAATAGGATAATATTCAATAACAATCAATGAACATGTAAGCAAAACAATACCTTAAACAATAATCTTATTCTAAATACAAATTATGACGTAAGTCATTTAACAAAATGCGCACATAACAGATACAATAATGCATTAGTAAATTGCTGTAAACTCCAAAATTTGATATGTAATATTAAGTATGTAAATTAATTACTTAACTATATTTAAGTCACAAATTCTTAATACAAAAAATACCATACAAAAACTCCAAAAAATCATTGATCATTCCATATGCATATCAATGTTCCCTAGAATGATGATTCAAAAAAGTGACAATCAAAACCAACTAAATTAAAGGTGGATGAAAAGGTGATTTTTTGCTAAAGAACGGGTCTTGATCCACTACAAACTCCACCCAAGTTGCTAGGTTTCATCATCCATATTCACAAGCAATATTCTTATGCTTTCATTATCAACTATATATTGTGACACAGTTGCCTTTCCGTTGCTGTTAATATTTGGAATACTTCGAATTCATTCAAAGCATTCTTTCAAGCCTACTCCTGCAACTTCATCCTGTTTAGCTTCCCTTTTCTTAATGATAGATTTCCTTCTCTCATATGCAGTAATAAAACGATCTTTAATTTGTAGCTTTCCTACACCAACGGAAGAACTGGACTTGATTTGCTCCCTACTCCTTTTCCTATTTTCTGAAGAATTATTGTACTTTACGCTGTTATTTCCTTCTTTGGTTGTAGGTTGTCCAGAGCTCTGAACAGAATAACTAACAAGCTCTTCATCACTATCATCTGATAGAACTTCCACATTCTTCCCTCTGGAGTTTACTCTAGGTCCGATAGAGTATGCACCATTTTCTATTCCTTTGGCACAGATAAGGGTCATAGCATCATAATGCCTGAAATCCTTCTTGGAACATATTACATACTTTGGATGTTTCTGCATTTGTATAAGATAGAATAGTAAATATATGATTCCAAACAGATATTTTTTTATTTTTTTTTTGTGGAGCAGGAAGTAAAGTGTAGAATTACTATTAAAATACACTCACCTCCAAGAATATTGCCCATACTTCGGGGGAAGTTTCTATCCTACATACGTCGCTCCTCCATCCGAAACCACTAAATTGCAACACTTCATGAAATAATCTCCACCTCTGCTTGTACTTCCGCCATTGCTCCTTAAGTTTCTTGGAATCATACACTTTATGAAAAATCTCGTTCATTTTCTGAATGACTTTAGGCCATTCAGTAGAGACTGGGGAACCCCTTAATGTACGGTTACTTTTGTGCGTGAGTCAGCAATAACTTCAACTAGTTTGTTGTACTCTGCTTCACCGAACGATTCCTTCTTCCTCGTTGCACTTCTATGTTGGGCTTCGTAGCTTGCCCAACATGTTCCTCTTCATTCATGTCTCTGTGGTGCGGGACTATAGTAGACTTATTAGTACTTGGTTGAAATGTTTTGATATATGTTAACAATATAATGAAAACTTCAACAAAGAATGTATTTACAATTAAATAAAAGATAATATAGTTCTTATGATATTCAATAGAATTTATATGTAATAGATATTTAATTTAATCAATTTTGAAGAGCACACCTTTCAAATGAGAAGATTCACTTTTATTGGAGTAAAACTTACGTATGTAGTGATCCGTAATCCTTCTAGGACCACGTTTTACTTTATTATCATCAGAATTTTTTTTGTTTCGATGAAGTCTATGATCAGTATTACTTGATTCACAGTCCGATGCAATAAAAGAATCATGTAGTACATCTTCAGGTTCCGGGGAATTAATGACATCGTTTGCTTTACGCTTTATACTTTCTAGATAATGCATGTCGAAAATTAGAGAAAAATAGGGAAACAATCCATCAAATATGCACAGTATATTTTGATGATGCCAAAACCAAATGAGGCGGAACAAAAATCTGTCAAATGTAAGCAGAACAAGCACGCATTCTTCACTACTAACACCATCATATAGTTTGTCATAGTTAAAAAGACACATTTGTGTGGTTCACTATTTTATATATTACATAATAAAAAATTTGACGCTGTTTGGTGCAGTGTGTGTCATAACACTCATTGTTGACACAAGAATATTTTGCAAACATTTCAAAGAGAACAAAGCATCACTAATCTAAATCATAAGATGAAGCAGGTGAACTTCATTATCATATAAATGCATAAAGCTCTGTTTTGGTAAAATCTCATTCAGCTAAAAAATTATTACACCAAAAAGAGAAAAACACCAATAACCAACTGAACATCAATAAAATAAAAGAAAACTATAAATAAGGAATTAAAAAATTATATATATATATATATGTAATGTATTTTTTGTTCTAACAAAATTAATTGTAAACAAAACATCTGGAAGTGAGAACACCTTATTTACTTCCACACTATCCCATGGGCTCATAATGTAACTACTCTATTCTTATTATTCAATTGAACAATAATTGCAAGTTATTTTTTTTTTATGAAAATTTACTGACAAATTCATTTTTTTGCCAATCACAATCAGCCCTGGTTTGATAAGGTTTAATGAGTTTGCTTTCCTTTTATAAAGCATGCATTACTAAAGCCTTTGAATTTTCTTCTGCGCACATATAATATTTGACAAGAAAAGATTTGACTAATACTTTCAATTATCATGAAATCCACAGATCAAAGTTTGTTAAGAAAAAAAAAAGGAAGAATATTCATTAGCATGAGTGCAAAAACATCATGAGAAGAAAATATATAGAGAATTTTTTATCAATATGGATGCCTGAAAAACCGTTACTACACCTTCAAAAATGAAATATCAAGTGCAGTTTATAACAACCCAAACTCCTAAACATAACACCTTTCAATTTTCACTTACTATAACAAACCAAAGCATGATAAAATTTAACAAACAACAGACAACAAGGAGCATAAAAAGTTGCTATTTAAATTGGAAAAGTGGAAAACTCCATGTTTTACAAACACAATGGCATAGCAAAAGTTCCGCTGTTGTATAATTTTTTTAAAAAATAAAAATAAAAATCACTCTCATTGAACCTCCTTAGTCTGAAATTATTAACCATTTTGTATAAAGCCAACTTCTAAAAAACTAAGAATAACTCAGTCAATCCATTCCACCTTAGACTACAAGTAAAGAAAGCACACGACACTTTGCCACAGATCGATGTCCTCCCGCTACTGAAGAAAAGCTAACAACATAACTACAAGTAAACATGATAACATCGTCTTACGGTAATAAATCTATAAATCCGCGTATTAAGCATGAAGAGGAAGATGGTGGCTACAATGATCGATCTATGAACATTTTCGTGTCGCAAATCAAAGCGCAGATGACAGCAAATCAAACCGCGCCGCAAATCCTCAAATCCGCAAATCTGCGTAACTATGAAATCATAACTCGAAAAATGTTCAATCTATGAACGAGCAACTCAAGAGTGGAAGACAACGAAAACGAAGAAGATGATGGCTACAAGGTAATAAGCATGGAGAAGAGATCTACCTCTGGAAAAAGATCCTACTCGCTCGTGCCCTAATTTCGCATTGCGGAAGAAAAAAATAGAAGCCAGTGCAGAGAATACCTAAAAAGCGACGCAGAAAAGGGCTTGTACCTTTTAAGCCAGAACGGCTCAGAGAACGGGTCCGTTACCGTTCTGTTCCGCCAAATTGGTGATTCCGCTAATTTGAGCTAATTACCAAACAGGGCCTTAAGTAAGAAGCCGAGTGGTTGCTCTATATAGACTTCTTTCTATAATTCTTCACAAAGAAATACATTCTTTATATCTAATTGGTATAAAGGCCAATGATAAACAACCATAGAAACGAAGAGATATATGGAATCCTTCTTGACTACTACTGAGAAAGTATCTTTGTAGTCTGACCAAAAATATAAGTATATCCCTTAGCTGCAAGATGTTTTGAGGTAATCAATCTTGCCATCTGGACCAACTTAAATGGCAGTCAGTTGTGGATATTGAAACCTAACTCTTTATATAGGATGGTGAATAAGGACTCCACGCTATCTAGTACATGTACAACCATACCCTTGTATGACTATCGGTGATAATGGAACATCTTAAAGACACTTCCTCTAACCTTTATCATCCTCAAAGGGTCTTGTCAAGAAGCCTCAATGAATAGAATTCAAGGGAACTTCCTCAAATGAGTGCTTGATGAATAGCATTCAATCTTTTTGAGCTTGAGCAACATTTAAGCACTTAAGAAACCTTCTTGAAACCTGTAGAATATTGAAAAACATAGACTTCCGGTAATTAATATTTTCAAAATGACTATCTTGAAAATCTCTTGAAAATCTCACTCTTTAGATTTCTTTTCTCAATAAGATTCTTCTCGAATGACGGATGGTTATGGCCCTAGAAAGAATTCAAGTCACAACTATAACACATTATTTTTTGCTTTATCAGTTTTATTTGGGTTTGAACATCAAGTTTGGTGTAGTCCATATGTATTTCAGCATTTTGGATTGTTGTCATTCCTGCACTACTTTCAGCTTCTGTTTGGGAAGAAAATGTAGAAACAGAAAATAACAATCCTTGTTCTGGACTTGTTTCAGGAGATATGTGGTGGCTCAGGTGTTAACCTTTCCATTGAAATAAGGGATATATCTTCAGTTATTGATTATATAGTTGATGCATTTGATAAAGTTTCTAGAACCACCGAGGAATTCTGCCAGCATTTGACCATATTGTCTGATGTATTACTGGTAATACATGCATTACCTTACCTGTATGCTATTGAAAAGGCATAGTTCTTGCTTTTTTCTTCCTTTTTAAGATGAACAAAATTGAAGATTTGCCTCAATATGTATTTGAAAGCAATTTTTTTGAATTCATTTACAACTTTACTACTTTGCCTTTACCTAGAGACTTTAATATCGTCCACAAATGAAATGTCTATGTGATCTGTTAATTCTTCCAGATGGACAAATAAACATGTTTTTTTGGGTATAATTTAAGCTAATAATGCTGTAGGTTGTCTTGTAGGTATCCTGTGTTAGTCCATATATATATATATATATTTGCCTAATTGATAGCTCACATGAGGTGATGAGAAGAGGCATATCCAAACAAGTATTTTGGCTTTCTAGATTTTGCTTTTTTCCAATTCAGATGCATGCAGTTTCAGAGGATAACCTTTGTTTTGATTTTCTTAAACTTGCAGTATTTTTGTGACGTCCTCCTTTCGGGACACCACGAAACTCTCTTAAATCATAGGGAAGATTATATATAGAAACTTTTAACTTTAACAAAACAGAAACGTTTATATCATACAGCGGAAGCAATATAATTTAAATAATTGAACTATAAATATCATGTTAATCACTGGTCATAATATACATCTGACTTATTACAATAAGAAAAGGATCAAATTGAAATACAAATCTCCCCTGATTAGTGCTCGTAGACCGTGTGCCTCTTTCTTCACTAGTACCTGCCAATAAAGGCATCAGTCCACCGACCCTAGGACTGAGTAGGCAATAAGCACTAACTTGCTAAATAAAAACTATTTACAAGCAAACATACATCATACTTTCTTATCAGCATGAATAACAAATAGTCAAGATAATTTAATAGTCATAATATAAATACTGATGTCACATTAGCATGCAATATTAATAATACGCTGCAAATCCTTTTTATTATTTATACTTTTATCTTTTGGGCCTCAGTTTCTTGGATTATGCCTCAACTGCCTCTTTTCATCACATATACATTGGATCTTTGGCAACTCCTACACCCCGCAAATAGAGGAGTGTCACATATACAACCATCCTCTGTAGTTGACAGGTTGTTTATATATCTTGGCAACAATCACTAATACTTGCAGGTTACCACATCACATGGCATGGCTCGAGCATAACCAGGAACATAAACACGACAAAAAATCATTTTTAATTCGTTGTTGATCTTTAAAACATCTTTATAATTACATTTAGTTGTTCCAAGTCCGCAAATCACATTTTTGCCTTTAAACTTGATAAACAGCTCAATAATACTTTAAATACACATCATCATACTCTTGATATTCTTGCAGATTTATTAATCATATAACTTGATCAGAAATCATGTATATAATGAATTATATTGAAAAAAATAATAATTTCAATAATATGAATTTAACAAAAAAAATAAGTATTTAACTGTACATGTCATTTTAAATTCAACATAACCCATAAAATCACGTATATCAAATTAATTGATTAATTTGCAGATTTATTTTAATAAATAATTTAGAACTTTTTCCTATCTCTTATACGTTATGTTGATAACTCAATATAAAGATGAGAAATACGAGAAGAATTTCAGACGAGAAAATCCACTTAATTCATTTCCTCCTCTTTTTCCTTCTTTTTCTTCTTCTCTGCTGCTGGCTACTGCTGCTGGCGCTGCTTGGCTTGGCGGAACAGGCAAACGGACAGAGGCGGGCGCGAGCGCGGGCGAAACAGAGAGGAACAGAGAGGAACAGAGAGAGATTCTTTTTCTCTCTCTAAGCGCACGCGGCACACGGAAAAAAGGGGCGGGCGTAGGGCAGTTTGCCGCTGTAGCTATCCCATTTAATGAAAATTTGCAATTTAGTCCCCCTATTTCTTTTCTCTCATAAATAGGTTCAAAAATATTTCTTTTAGATCCAAAATAGTTTCAATTTTAAAACTCCAAATCATTATTTCTTTGGGCGTCACAATTTTTCTTTTGATGAATTCCATTAAAATTAGTAGAAATTTATGAAGAGTTTGCCAATAGTTTTTATTTAATTTAAAGAAGTTCATTTCTGTCAGGATTTGATTTTGATTGTTGTTTGTAATCATGTAATGCGAGAAAAGGTGAGTTTAGTTTGTAAAAATCTTAATGAGACTAACAATTTTTTGTAATGTAGGCTCGGTTTGGTAAGAGTATAAAAAAAGATAGTTTGGTTTGAGTTTTTAGCCTATTTCGAAAAATGTATGTAAGAAATAAAATGAGTTATATTAAAAATTATGTTGGATATGAAATAAAGTTGATTGATTTATTGAGAATTGTATTGGATGTGAAACAAAATGTTTGTTTAATGTTTGAATTTGTGTAGGATGAGATATAAAATAAATTTTAAATTTTTATTTTAGCTACGGCTAAATTAGCAATAATTTTGAGCTTGTTACCAAATGAGGCCTTAGTTTCAAGCATGTTGTTTATTGCTTGCAAAGGTGTGATTTATGTCCATCCAAATTTCCTGTTCATTTTTCCTTATTCCCATCATATCTGTACAGATTTAGGCATGTGATCTCATGGCTTAAATTGTTAAGATGTCATTAAAATTTCTGAAATTATTTGATACTGGTATCATTTGCATGTTTTTGAATCTTTTTAGGGATTTAAAATACTTCCCAAGCAGTGTATGGCACACTTGGAATCCATAATATCTGGCCACCGTAGAATTTGTGGTTATATGGCCAAGAAAATTGAGGAAGTTGAGCTTGAGAAGGTATTTTTTTGTCTGTCTTCAAGTTTTTCTTGTATCTCAAGGTAGTGTAGTTGCTCTTCATGGATAATCTTTGATTCAAATGCAGAATCTCCTGAGCAGCCGGCTTTGTAGCCATCAGAAAGAAATCCTTGAGCTCAAGTCTCTTAACGAAAACCTGGATAAGATTATTGCGGTTGGTGGATATCTAGATGTCTAGTCTTTTCTCTTTTGTATTCGTTCCATTAATTGAAAGCTCACACTTTTTTGCATTTGCGGTAGGACCAAAGTTTGCAAAATGATGTGGAGAAGGATGAGCTCCTTTCACAAGTTCTTTATCTTCATAATGAAGTGTCAATCTTATCTTCATCTTCACTGGCAAAAGAGAAGGAGGTTCTTAGAAAGGAACTTGAGAAAATAAAATCAAAATTGAAAGATACAGAATACAAACTTAAAAACACTATTCAGGACAAAGTCAAACTTGAGGTTTTTACTTCTGTTTGTCATTCTTTATAGTCATATTAACGTTATAATTTTTTTTGTAAGATTTTTTTTTGAAAGATAATTATCATTATAATTTTGTCCATTCTAAGCATCAAATTTTCATTTCAAGGGTGAGAAAGCTCAAGCTGAAAGAGAAATTAAGAGCTTGCAAGGTCAGCGAGCAATACTTGATCGTGATATTTTGAAGCGTGATTCACTTTTTGATAGGAGACGTGAGTCAAGATCTGATTGTAATAAAAACAAGGCTTTCAATGCACTAGCCCAGCAAAATTTGCAGGTAATTTGCCAAAATTGTAGCTTCTTTCCATTTTTTGTTGAACTTTCTGGAAAATTTCTTATTATGCATCAATAAGGACATTGTTTGCTGTGCTGAAATATTTTATAGTAAAGATCTTAATTGGACTTTTAGCTATTGTTGTCATAATATATGCTATACTGTGGCATCATCAGTTTCTCCATGTGACAATTTAAACCTCAACGAGGACATTAGTTCTGCTTTCTCTTACTTTTTCCCAAATAATGATGTCTAGATCAATGCTTTTGAGTTGGAGTCTAAGATTGCGTATTTGGAAGAGGCTTTGGAAGCCGTTGTTGGAGAAAAGGAAGAAGCATTTGTTAGAAATGGTATTCTAGACTCTGAGTTGGAAGCTATGGCAAACAAATTGACCTCTGCATATTCTGAAATGGAATTGCTGAGGGAGGAGATTGCACAAATGGTATCCATTATCTGTCAAATTTTCCTCTCTGCAGTTGCATTCTTCCTTTTATGCTCTTTGTTTTCTTTTCTTTTTTAATTTTATGCTTCCACACGTCCTTGTGCTTGTGTCTCTGTTGTTGTTTGATTTGTTATTTAGGTTACCAGAGTCTTATCTTTCAGGGACAGAGGCTGGCTGATTCTGAATGTTGCTGCAAAAGATTAGAAGATTCTCTTGATTTGCTATCTAGGGAAAAAGAAGAGATGGCCTTGGTATTCAAAATAGTTATGCAAATCAAATAGATTTGAACTCAGTTGTTTTTTCTTTTGTGAACTCATTTCATTATTCTGTCAATGATCATATATTGGTGCAGCAACTTACAGACGCCCTTCTAGAAACGGAGGTGGAAAAGTATTCGTGGGTCTCGAGAGAGAAAACTCTTTGTGAGAAACTGAAGGTATCAAATGATGAGATTATGAAGCTATCAGCAAAACTATTAAAGGTACAATCATTTAAACTGCAAATGTCTATAACACGTAAGCATACAATTTGATATCAATCTTTATAACTCCTTAGGCCCTTAAGAACTTTTAAATCTCTGTTAATTCATTAAATAAACTACAAGCTTGAGGTTGTAAGTTATGACCTTGGAATAATATTTAGGGCAATTTATTGGTAGGTCCCTGCAGTTGACCTATAATTATACCTTTGGTTCACATTGTTTTGAAATTACAATTGACCTATTTTTATTAAACATTCTCAGCCCCAAATCACAGCCCCTACCTTCTAGTCAACCAGTAAGACCATCTTAGCCCATCGCATAATGATGTCGCGATCCGACACTATCCTAAGATTAGCATAGTCAATCCAGCATTGGCTACTCTGCGTAGCTCCAACGCCCACCTTACTCTGCCTTCAGGTGAAACCCCTAGCTTGCACCCCACCATTGAATATCGCACTTTCATTTGTATCATTCTCTGAGATCAGCGACATCTTCACACATTGCCTCAGTCTATCATCCGTGATTTGTCACCTTTCGCTTGTGGTTCCTATACATAGTTTCTGCATTTCACCTGGCTTCTGCTGCCCTTTCCATCTCTCATATAGCAAACCACCGAAACCACCAACTCTATTTGTTGCCTCGGCCTTTTATTTAACGCCCTTGCACACCACTTCGGGTGCTAGCTGTTAGCCCACCTCCAAATCTCCAAATGCTGCGACCTCACACTAACCAGTTGTCTGCTTTCCTTTACATCGGATTGGAGGCCCACTTGTGTCGCCAACTATGCTTGCTCGTGTTGTATCAATCTATGAGCTCATCTGGAAAAGCCTTTAGGGACAAATTATATCTTAGTGTCTGACCATTCACGACTCAAGTATAAAGCCTCCTATATCATTGATTTATTGACTTTATATTGAAAATTTGTTGCTCATTTAGATTATTTGATTTGGCTCTACTTGTGCGATCACAAATATATTTAGGTGGTGTCTAATTTGAATTTGAGAGAAAGTATTGTAGGATTTAAATATGGGTCTAAAAGTGGGGTGAATAGACCCTAATTAAAATTTAATTTAATATAATTATAATACAATTAAGAAAATTCACAAATACAAGTTAGCAATGATATGAATAATGAATTTTCAAAAGAAGTAATAAGATGTGCAAGAGAGTAAAATCACAATCACAAAAGAAAACGATTTAATGAAGTTCGGTATCTCATGGTATCTACGTTCTCGACTGCACGACAAACTAACCAACTATCTACTAAGTCACTTATTTGATCAAAGGCGAAGAAGTCCGTATAAATTAAAACAACTATTTACTAAGCCAATTCACGAAGTTTCTCACTTATTACAAGTGAGGGAACAATCAAATTAAAATTCGATAAGAGAATATACAATAAAAACAAACCAACTAACCTCTCTCCTTCTCAAGAATGCACTTTAGAGAGCTTGGACAGAATGAATCAACTATAATCATTTGAGAGCTTGATCTCTTTTTAATCATCTACTAATCACCTCTTAATTAACTAGTAATTTTTTACACTAATGGGATTAGTTCTCAGCCGATGGGGTTTAAGTGTAAACTTGGAAGATCAACATGCCCCAAGACCCCTTAACCATTTATATAGAGAAGGTCTTCAACGGCTAGTAAAAAGTGCTATCATACTTCTTTGATCAATCAGTTGATCGATCAAACAAGCTATTGGATCCTCAACGGTCACATTTCAGACAACTTTGAAATAATTAGTGAACTAATCAGCCAAGCTGCACGCTACCTTTGATCGATCAAAGAACTCATTAGCCAAACTGCTTGATCTATCGGTCGATCTATCAAATAGTTTAATTTATCGACCGATCTATCAAAGACAGCAATGTAAATCCAAATATTAGTTGATTCACTCAACATAACTCGATTCAAATGCATCCCAATTGACCTATAACGATGTTCTAAGTGCTTATAATATGACCACATCTCCTATCACTCTAAAGACAATCTTACAATAATTATACAAATATTACAATGACGAACATTAAAAGGATCTTCAATAAATTTTCTCGGTCTTGAAGACTTGCAATTGAGTCTTGATTTTTTCAACACTTCATAAGCTAAGCATGGTTTCACTCTCAAGCCTTTTCACTTCAACCATAGTGTGGTGCATCAAGTTTTCATTAAAAATTTCAAGCCTACACACATTAATTTCAAAATATTATTGGTCACCAACTAACTTAACTTGGTAACAAATATCAAAATACATAATTATAACATAATTACAATAGAGGAAACAATAATCCCCCTTTTTGATATTTGGCAACATCGTTTAAGTTAAATTAAATAATAGAGCACATAGAGGTTATAATAGTGATGAGATATATAAAAGCATCTAGACCTCTCCCTTAATCAAACATTTTCACATAAAGAGAGAATATTCTAACTTAAAAACCTATTCTTTCCTCCTTTGGCAAACATAAAAAAATATTTATTAAAGTGTAAGCATGTGTCAATGGTTCACATAGGGCTGTTAAAGAATTGTAATTAAAACTCCCTCCTCTAAATTATTATCTCATTTTAAATTTTAAAAGATACTAGTTTTTGGGAATGTGCGTTGCACGTGCTGTAATTCAAAAAAATTATAATCTAAGGTTAATATTAGGAAAAATTGAGAGGGCTAAAAAAGCTTTAAAATTAAATTATAAATTTCTGTAGTTATAAGTTTTCAGGATTTAAAATCAAAATTAAAGAAAATCACTGGTCCAAATTATAATTTATTTAAATGGATATAAGTGTTAATGTTCTAAAAATCAAGAGATTAAATTACATTTTTTCAAAAAAAAAAATTACGTTCTTTCAAGATATAAGACCAAGAATAAAAAAAGTTATGAAACCAAATGATAATTCTTTAGAAATTAAGATTGTCTTAAAGAAATTACTAACTAAATTATTAGTTTAATTGTAGGAAAAGTATGACCTAATATTAGGATTAAAGAAAAATTATGAAATTAAATTGTAATTTTTATTATAGAGAATTAAGATATAAAAGCAAGACGTAGAGAAGTTGGTAGAGTAAATTGTAATTCCATGGGACTTAAAGGTGAAGTTTAATCAAAATTAGCGGACCACATTATAAGTTTTTAGGATTTAAAACTAAGATAAAATGAAATGACGGGTCCAAATTATATGGAAGTTTTAATTTTGTAAAAATCAAGAGAATAAATTATAATTTTTTTATGCGAAGAAATGATTAAAAAAAGTTAGGAGACCAAATGATAATTTCTTACAACCTAAGACTATATTTTAAAAAAATTAGGGCGTATATTAAAAGCTTAATCATAAGAATTAGTGTATAGGATTAGGAGTAAAGAAAATTTAAGGACTAAATAGCAATTTTCATTATATAGACTTAGAAAATAAGAATAAGACTTAAAAAAAATTAGAGGAGTAAATTATAATTTTATAGAATTTAAGATAAAGTCTAGTAAAAATTAGGAGATGAAATTGTAAGTTTTTATAATTTAAAACTAGGACTAATGGAATTCATGGGTCCAAATTATATTTTCTTTAAAATGATATGTGTTTGAATATTTTAAATATCGGAGAACTAAATTATAATTTTTTAAGATCTAAGATTAAGATTAAGAGAAGTTAGGAGATCAAATGATAATTTCTTATGACTTATGGCTGTCTAAAAGAAATTAGGGACCAAATTATGAGTTTAAGCAATGGAATTAGATCCAAAATTAGGACTAAAAAAATTGAGATTTGTCATTTCTTTTGCATAAAATTATGACAAGATTAATTGTTAAAAAAAATTAGAAAATTAAATTATAATTTTATGAGATTTAAAATGAAGTTTAATAAACATTTGGGAATGAAATTATAAGTTTTTAGGATTTATAACATGATTAAAGAAAATTAGGTCCAAATTATAATTTTTTTAAAAAACAGAAATTTTAATATCTTACAAATTAAGAGACTAAATTATAATTTTTAGGATATAAGATTGAGATTAATAGAAGGAGACTAAATGATAATTTTTTAAGAGTTAAGTCTATGTCTAAAAGAAAATAGTGACTAAATTTTAAGTTCAATTATAAGAAATTAGGATTTAAGATTAGGATTATAGAAAATCAAGGTACTAAATTGTAATTTTTATTGTAACAAATCAGAACTTAGGATTAAGATTTAGAAAAATTAAAAGGCTAAATTATAATTTTGTAGGACTTAAGATGAATTCTAATGTAAATTAGGAACCAAATTACATCTTTTTATTAAGAATTAGGATATAAGATCTTATGAAGAAAAATTGAGGGATGAAATTATAATTTCTTTAAACTTGCAATCAAAACTAACATAAATTAGGGGATCAAATTATAAATTATTTAAATTAAAAATCAAGCTTATGGCTATGTATTAAAAGATTAAAGACCAAATTATAATTTTTTTTACAAAAATATTGGACCTAAAGTAAAAATATAAAGAAGACAAATGATTAATTACAATTATCACAAAAAGACAATTGATTTGACATGTGGCTATGCATATGAAGAGAGGATTGGATGGTTGAGATTTTTAGATAATAAGATATATGGTTGAAATTTATTTGTAGAAAAAGACAAATTTTTGCCTGCAACATTCATGCTTTTAATGTATAATAGATATGCGATGAACTTCACATGACAACAAGCATATATAATGATTAGCATGAAGAGCATATGCATAGGTGACACTAATTTCTCCCTTTTAGATGTATGAGATAAATGGGCAATAGTAACAACCACTTATCTTTCATCTCTTCCCCTCAGTCATAGCATAAGAATAATTCGCAACATGAATGACGTTTATAAAAGATAATTTAATGTGACAATATGCTGAGGAAGAAGTGTACTAAGATGTAATAAATAAGAAATTTAACTCCCCTTTCAAAAAGTAACTAGAGCACAATAAAAGAGAACTACCAAGAACAATGACATGGAGGATAAGATTTTAAAATTTAGCATATAATATATAATGATATTAAATTAAACTAAGTAATTGTATGAGATATGTAAGTAAGATGAGAGAGTAAAGAGAAATTATATACTAATAATATCTCATCTCTTCCCCTTAATTATATAATAATTAATAATTAATAGATGAAAAATATTAATACATTCACATTCAAGAAAAGTAAGAGAATGCCATGCAATTGTCCTCTTCTACTTCTATCTCAAAAGCAAATGAGGCATTAAGGGCAAAAAGATAGTATTTAAAGCAAATGTTCAATTGAAATATAAATACACACTTGATCTAACTCTAAATAAAAGAAGTATGTTTAGCGTGAATATTAATTTAATAAAGATAATACAGATCAAAAAAATGAAAGTTGATGAAAAATCGAGCATTGAACATTGCAGCAATCCCATATTCTGCAACAATGCGACCTTTGATCGGTCATTTAGTCGATTAGAAAGTTTAATCAATCAAAGACAAATAATCATGTTATTTGATCGACCAATGAGTTTTATCAGCTTTACTGCATCTATAGTGTAGAACATCAAGTTATCAATAAAAATTTCAAGCTTATACATATTAATTTTAAAATATTATTAGTCACCAACTAACTTAAACATGGTGATAAACATCAAAAGACATAATTATAACATAATCACAATAAAGAAATCAAAAATTATTTGATTCTTAGAACATTGAATCTGACTTACTATAATCTGACAAGCCCTAACCAAATTGATAAGTTTTTATTTAGGGATAATTTTATTTAGGCCCCTGAGGTTTACTTGGCCACAAAAATCCATAAATCTTAAAGCATGTCATTCAGTTCCACAAAAAATATTACATGGGACATCATGGCTCCTCCGTGATAGAATCTATTATGTATTATAAAAATAATAAAAATATCCTTCCTTAATCTATTAATTTTCAAAATATGTCATCATGTTCATGAGGCAGTGTGCGGCGGCCTCCTCTGCGCATGCGGACGTCGAAGCACAAGGCCGCGCGCATGCCGCCCCCGAGCAGGGACGCGCGCTGTGGTCGCGAGCAAGCTATCCGCTCGTAGGGTCGCGCGCTGCAGGCTTGGCCATGCACTTGGCCGTGCACGGGAGGCCGCGCGCAGGCGACCCGTGCGCGGACGCATTGCACGCGAGGGGTAAAATCGTAATTGAAAAACTATTTAATTTAATTTTTTTGACGAATTAACGGTATTTTAAATAGAAAACATCATGTTAGACCTGATTGAAAGCTTTTTAAAAATAACTAGGGCCCTAGTGATAATCACCTTCATAAAATCTATAAGTGTTGGCTTTGGTGAAATTTTGAAAGTAGAAAGGTCAATTTTGATTGGGAATATTTTAGGAAGCAGTAACGAAATTTCTTGAGATAGTTATGGTGTGAGGAATTAATCTCGTCTAATCAGTAGAAGCACGGTGGAAATAGAATCAATGAAAATAATAATGACAAAGTAGATAACAAAGAGACATCATATTTACGTGGTTCAACCCAAAATTTTCTGGGCCTATGTCAACGGGTGAGGAAGAAAAACTCACTATCATTAAAATCATAATATAAGTGTAAACACACAATGGAGCAAAACAAATACTCAATCCTAATTCCAAATACACCCAATCTTATGATAAATTAAGCCCCGATAATAAACTCTTTTCTTACAAAATGGAACACTCTTAATTTTACAACAGAATATAACTAAAAGGAGCTTAAAAGAGAAAAATCTCAAGAATTTTTTTCACTCTCTCCTTGCCTCCTTGAAGCTTAGTTTGCTTGATAGGATGATCTTTTCATTCTTCCATAAAGGCTTATTTATGCCCAAAGATTTAAAACAAAATCTAAATTGACACTTAATTTCACATTTGCTTTTATCAAAAAACCTTAAAAGTTAGGTTGTTGATTTAACCATGATAAACACATGATCAAACTCATGTTAATCACATGTTCAACTCATGCTTTCACATTTATTTACATTTTTTACTTTCTTGGCTTCTAAAAAAACATGTGGCACTTTTTTTTGATTGAATGTGAAACAAAATTTTGGTTGATCATTAACATGGTGATATGAGAACGTCTTATAAGTTGGTTTCCCATACTTCATTATAAAGAGGCAAACCTTAGTTGTAATTGAACTATCTAGAATCAGAAAAATTCAGTGCTGTGGTGGACTTAGGAAATAATCCTCCAAACCACATAAATCTTGTTTTGTTTTTTTTGTTCATCATCTATTGTTCGATTCTAATGTCGGTTGTTTGAAATAAATAAACATAACAAAGGTGTATGAACAACTTCAATGATATTGATTTCAACATGGATGAATTTTGTATTCCTGGATAAAAAGAAATTCATATTGTCCATTTCCTCATTATTTTTAATCTGCTATCATTTATAGAATGATAATTTTGATGAATAGTTAGATATCCTATTGTGCATCAACATAAATGTTCTTCAACAAAGGTTACTCTACATGTGTGGTCCTGCAGGTGGTGCATGTATTGTTGTAAACAACTGATATGTTTTGATTATGACATGTAAAACAGGCGATAAATGAGATGGAATTCTTTAAAGGCCAGTGTATTGATTTGAAAGAAAGGCTAACTCTGTTTGAAGAAAGTGCCAAAATAGAGAAAGAATCCAGGTTGTCTTTATTTATGCATTTACATCACATGGAATGGATTATAGGGTATTATTTATATCTTATTGAAGCTGAGTAAAAGGGTTTATGCTTACAGCTTTTCACGAGTAGTGCTTTGTATCTGAATGTCTTTTTATGAGAGGGTTCCAGAGTAAATTTGTTAAAACGACTTTCTAGAATTTCTTGAATAAAATGCATTCCACTATTTGATGAGGACGTGGCATTTGTGAGAATGTAAGGCTGGGTTGATTCAGTAGTTCAGACATTAACGAATCATATCGTACAGACTTATAGTTAAGTTGCATTTAAAGGGAATTTTCAAAATGTTATGAAGAAAAAAGCAAAATAAAAGCTTTGCAGTGGGTCACAGCTTTGCTACAGGCCCACAAATCTGTGGTATTTCAGCAAAATTAGCATTGTGTTGAGATGAACTTGTTGGTCCACCATCCAGATCTTTTCACCTACGTTTTACAAAGGAGCTTCTTGAAGCTAAATGTTTCATGTGATCTATTTTCAGCGCTAGATGTGGACCATTTTTGGAGTCACTTTTAGCCATTTGTTGTGTAACTTTTTTTTCTTTTGTCCTGACTATTTCTTGTGGTTCCAGTATACTGTAAAGCCAAGTGTTCCTTGTATGTAATCACTCATTGTGGCATTCATTATTGATGTTTATTTGTTGACCTCAAATATGCTGTTGCTCTTTTTCATGACTTTTCTAGAATGGTGAACTCTTCAGAAATCAGTTCTGTAAGGAAGGAGCTTGAAAGGGTCAGAGTTGATGCTGGTGGAAATGAAGATGTAAGCATGCTTTTGCCTGATTTCCAGTGATCACTCATGATGCAGGACATATTCATCTAATTCTACATTTCAACTTTTGTGGCAACTTCTAGGTTAGATTAAACTCAGTGTCCCTTTCAGAATTTCAACACCGATGTATGGAAGAGGAAAGACAGAGTACCATAGTTAGAACAACTAGAGAGACAGACAGCTTGGTTTCCATTGAAGAGCTGAGAAGACTTAATGTTGAAATAGAGGATCTTGAGAGAAAATATGATGTTCTGGTAACTTATCTGGTTTCCACGTGAATTGTAAGCTTTTGCAGTTATCCTGAATAGTGATATTTCTGATGTTGCAGCTATCAAATGTTGAGCCTCGTTTTCGAGAGATGAGTAAGAGGATCTCCAGCATTGAATTCAAGTTGAAAGAGGTTTGTCTATCTTCATAGAAGACCTTGAAAGCGTATTGTGCCTTTGATGTGAAATGGTTTTCCATGAAATTAACTGATATCTAGATGTGAAGGTTTTAAAGCAACATTGCGGACATTTCTTGCTTCAGAAGTTTTTTGAGTCCCTATGATAGAAGCATGTGAAAAAGGTTGCATCTTCTGAATTTCAGTTTAGTTGTGGAATTTAAGGATGTTGATTTAGTGCTACATAAATTTTAATAGGTCTTTTTTTATATTAATCAAAACATGAATATTTCGTGGTGCTTTCCTAGCCTAGTGGGGAACCATTCCACTACAATTTTCAAGTGAGTGGGGAAAATTGTAGTGTTCAAGAGCAAATTAAAAAAAAAAAACATGAATATTTTAGAACTATCTTGGAGTTTAGGTTTCTTCATTAGGATTGTTGAAAAAAATATTGCATTGATTTTTAAGCATGAAAATATGAAGAAATCATAAAGGAATGATTTTGATGGAGGTTTAGAGATGAGAAAAAAGTATAATAGCTAAAAGTTTTAGAATCCTTGAAAACCTACTTTATTTTTACAATTTCTCATAGCCTCAAGGTTACCTGAACATTCATCTTTATTTCATGCTATTGAAAGTTGAAACATGTAAGAATATAAAAGTATTTTTGGGTCATTATCTTATTATCTATCAGCTTAAGTTTTTAGGTCAATTAGTAATCACAAATTTAACATGGTATCAAATCTAGATGTTTTAAGTTTGAATGCTGGTGACCCTCAATTATCTTGCATAAAGTTAAATAAAAAGAAAATAAATCTATGATGAATCCAACTACAAAGCAAAAAAGCTTGCACATGAGAGAGCATGCAATAATATAAAAATATTTTTGGGCATTATCTATCAGCTTAAGATTCTAGGTCAGTCGGTAAACAAAGATTTAATAGAACAATTCAATTTTATTCTATCTTTCACAAGTTGCATTGAAGTAAAAAATCTTCATCTTTTGGCGTATATTCTATTTCAAGTTCCTTTTCTGACAAGTTGCATTAAAGCAAAAAGATCCTCAGCTTTTGGGGAATTTGTGATATGAAATTTACATTTGGCTTGTTGATGTTTGTCATAGTACACTTACATTTGTAAATATTCTATTTCAAGTGAGCTTGTTTCGAGCTTAGTTTGTGAACATAAAGGCATGTATAGGCTTAGTTCATACGATTCACAAACAGACTCACTAATGTGTTCGTGAACGAGCTCACTGATGTATTCATGAATAAACTCATTTACATTTGAGTCCACAAGCACAAACTATGAACAAGTTCTTATTAATTACATTAATGCGGATTAGGCTCATCATAGTTAATTCATAGTTCATGAATTTTTTTCTGATTAATAAACAAGATATACTAACATCTTTAAATGAGCCATTAATTGAGTTTCAAAAGAGCATTATATTGAGCCTAATAATTGACCATGTTGAGGCTTTATATAAACAATTCTTGAATATTAACTTAATTGAACACTAGTATGTTCAGACTTATTCATTTACCAATTAAGCTCTTAAAATTATATTTAAGCTTGTTTGTTAATATTGATAAATCAAACATAAACGAGCTGTTATCGAACTGAGCATTGAGTTCATCAAACATTGAATTCATTTACAACTCTACTTCTCCCTTTGATTATGAGATTTGATTTCTTTGTAAATCCCAAATAAAAAATTAGGGTAAATACTCATGGGTCTCTCCCTAACATTTGTTAGTCATTTCATGGTGAGGCATGCTCTGTGAATCATTTAATTTAGGTCAATTAAAATTCCTGCATTATCAACCCCCTTTTGACCCCTCTCCCTCTTGTTTGGTGCCTCCATTTGTTCAGAGTTTTAATTTCATAAACAAATTATTTAAATATACCAGATAAAAGTAATTTTTAAACTTTAGGGATATTTGTAAAATCAAAATTGTCAATAAAAGACCTAAGTGAAACAATTCAAAAACATAGACCAATGTGAATTGACCAGCCCAAGATTCATCAAAAACTTATGAAAATTGCAGATATACAAAAGCTACAATCTAAATGTATGTTCCCGCAGGTAGCTTCTGTCAGTAGTGAGGAGATCAATGACTTGACAATGAAGCTTTGCTCGGCAAAGACGAAGCTAGAAGTCTATCGTGGCAGATCCAGAGAGGCTGTGGATGAGATGAAGCTCATGGATGCAAAATATCAGGAAGCCAGCTCCAAGTTAAAGAAGCAACTTTCCCAATTTGCACGTCACATTCTTGACTTGAAGAAGCAGCTTGCAGAAAAGGAGTAATTCCATTTGCACATGTTCCAAGTGTTTTTTCCATTACTCTTGAGGGTTCTTTTGAACTTTTGATTGCAATATTAAGCTTCTTGTTGCTTCTTATATCGTTCGAAATAACATGTACATAGCAGTTTTGCGCAACTGATGACTTATTGATCAATACAATTTAGGGGTTTTCTCAGTTTTTAAACAAGTTTTTTTGAATGTGATATTAGTTGCAATTATTTTACAGTAGTTTGTGTAATTTTTAATTAATTTTTATTTTATTTAGTGAATATTTGACTTAATATTATTCAATGTTATATAATCTAAATATTATGATAATTAGATATCATCTTTTGCGTGATAGTTTTATAATATATTATAAAATTATTTACTAATTTTATCAAATTAAATGATTATTTTTTAGATAATATAATATTAAATTAAATACTCTTTTAATTTAATTATGATACTTTTCAGCTTGGATTAAGACTTTGAGTGAATTTGAAATTTTTAAAAGATAGCTGATGCTTTTAATTTTTTTTTTTTTTGATAGGTAATATTAAAAAAAATGTTTTTTTGATAGTATAAATGAGAGAATATTTTTATCTTAAAAAATCAGAGATAATATGGTGGTGATAAAGTGCAACTTTTATATGAATTGGATTCTTTGAAAATTTCTTCTGATAAATATATGTGAATTGGATAGTGCTCGTTCATTAAAAAAAAATGCTGGCACGCATTCTCTATTTATATAGAATAACATGGAAAATGGCCGTTTGTGCCTCATTTCAATTTTCTATTACAGAAATCAAATTTTCGACCGTTGGAACCTGACAAGCACGTCTCACCTGCTCAAGAAGGAAGCGCTATATACTTGGCCACACTTAAATAAAATATAAAAAAATGAAGCGCTATATTGTCATTATAGAAAATTTAAAATGTTTTTTTTTTATTAAATTTGTTATCAAAAACAAAAAAACAAAAAAGGCCGCCCGAGCTCTTAAAAGCTTCCAACGGCTAGTTTCTCCTCCCTACCAATTTAAATTCATCCGCCGCACGCCCTATTGTCACTCCAGCCATAGTGAATCCAAGCTACTCTCATCTTCTCGATCTCTAACACTCTCTCAAACCTCTATCCCTCTCTCTCAAACAGTTGCTTCTGATCTCTCCACCAATGGCTCTCTCTCATGTCTTCCTTCCTCTCGTCTTCCTCCTTGTCCTCAGCAGCCCAATAATAAGCTCAGAAGCCAACGAGTTCCTCGTCGGTGGCGCCAGCGGCGGCTGGAAAATCCCTTCTCCTCCATCCGAACCGCTGAACCGCTGGGCCGAGGCAAACCGCTTCCAGGTCGGCGATCTTCTCGGTAAGCAATTTCCCTTTCAAAGAACATCAAATGAATCAACCTCAAATTCATGATTACCAACTCTTCAATCATGCTCACTCGCTCTGCAGTGTGGAAGTATGATGCCCAGAAGGATTCAGTGCTGCAAGTGAGGCAGAAAGATTACCTCAGCTGCAACACTTCCAGCCCGATCTCCGAGCACCGGGACGGCGACACCCGGCTGAGGCTTCGCCGCTCCGGGCCTTATTACTTCGTCAGCGGTGCCGTGGGAGCGTGCCAGAAGGGCGAGAAGCTGCTCGTCGTCGTTATGTCTCAGAGGCATCGGTTTCCGGCAGGCGGCAGCTTGTCGCCGGCACCATCTCCCTCGGAGCTCGACGGCGGGTCGCCGGCAATGGCTCCCTTGACAGGTGGCGCCTCTAGAGCTGGAGGATGGTTTGCTAGTGGTGTTGTTCTGGCGGTTGGAGCTGCTGTATTTGGGCTGCTGGTGCTTTGAGGGAGATGGGAGGGAGGAGGTTTAATTTTATGGATATAATTTGGTTTATTAAATCTTTTATAATATATTTATTTTTTTAGTTTATTTTAGAAAAAAAAATGATGCACATCTTTTTTTTGTTCTCTAAAATTTGATCTTTAAAATAATACAAACTCTGCTGCAGAACTTATTTTTATTCTAAAGAAAAAGAAAAAAAAACATAGTATTTGAAACATGTCACTTGAAACAAATATGTTTCTCAGATATGAAAATAATATAAAAATAATGTTCATGCAAAAAAAAAATAATCAAATAAATCTTCTTCCAACCCTTCAAAAAATAAATTTAAAATAAACAAAATCTTATGCCAAGTTCTAACCATTCTCACTTGATTCACCTAAATCTACTCATTCAGTAGACAGAGAATCTTCGGATACGATCGGACTCATTATCTTTAACTTACATGAATCGTCAAAAGATTACACGAAATATAGCCATTGCATGTTATATTTTGTAACTATGAATGCAGTAGCATGCCATTTTAGTTTTTATAGTAAATAAGTGACATGATATGAGAGATATTCTCTATCTCTTCTTTAATTAATTTGCAAAGCTTGAAAGCAAGGCCTATTAAGTTGCTCTTTTTTGTATTTATTATTTCAGCAATAGTTGCTTGGCGTTCCATAAATTTATTTCTTTTTTTCTAAAAATTTTTCCACTTCCTTCAAGTGAAGGGCAAGAACAATCCGAGTTGGAGCTAAATTAGGCAAGGCTCAAGCTCGATTTATCTCAATTCGATTTGAGTTCGAGCTAACTCATTTCAACTTTTAAACTAGCTCGAGTTTTGAGTAAGCTAACTCAAGTAATCTAAGAATTAAAAAAAAAATTAAAAAAATACCACCATTAAAATTTAAAATTAGATGTTATACCCACAAAATTACTTAATAGATATCTTAATTATAACTAACTTATACTTATGGGTAAGTTATAAATTTATATATTATTTATATTTAAAAAATAGAAGCTAAGCCAAGTAAAAATCTCATCCAACTATGGCTCAAGGCTTGGCTTAACAATCTTAAGTCAAATTTAATTCAAGCCAAATATCGATCCGAATATCAGGCAACTGTTGATCTTTGAGCCCCCCTAGTCTGAGGGCTCAACCTTGTTAAAGTTATGGAGATGCCGTCGTCTGACTTGACAATTTGTTTCATGAGCCATCTGTCTACTTATAAACGAAATTGGATAGAAAACACAAACTAAAACATTACTAATTGTGAAGTTGAGAGGGCGTTTGTTCGATCATTTTGTAACAATGAATTTTGGATATAGATCACGTGCGTAATATTCGTGTCGATGATTATGATTCATTTTGGATTTGGGTTCTTGACTCATTTCAAAATATGTAAAACATAATTACATGTTTCGGGTTGGATTCGGTTCGATTAATGTGATTCTGTTAGGCAAACTCGACCTGAAATTTTATTGCGTCTAGACAGGATAACCTTCTATTGGGCCGTTAGTGGGCTCGAGGCAGGCCCATCTACCTGATTTTGGGTCCACGCTAAGATCCGCAGTCTTCGGATGCACCACCTCCGGTACATTCGGAATAGCATGCAGCCGGAAGGTGCCACGCGTCACCGAAGAACAAGCTCCAACATTCCCGGAGCACGCACGTGCGCCCGGCTTCTCCATTTATAAGAAGGCCTCGTTCAAATTCGCTATAAATCCCTGCATGCACGCATGTTGAATTCCTAATTCCCCCACCATAACCGATCTTAGAGGAGAGATTAGAATGGCAAGAAAGAGGATCACAGCCGAGGGGACGCAGAGGCCTCAGCAGGGGCCGAGCACCGGCGACATCCTCCACCAGCAGCGGAACCTCAGTAGGTGCCCGGCGCGGATGGCAGGCCACCGGCAGCATCTTCGTCTTCACCGCCATCGACTACTTCACCCTCTGCATGCATACTCTCTGTATGAAGGCCAAACCCGGCACCAGCTCCGGCGAGGTGGCGAAGGTGGTCGCCAGCGGCACACCAGAGTAGAAGCTAGAGGCTTGGCGCCACTTTCAAACTGCAAGCTTATATATATATATTGCACAAATATTTCTATTTCCAATTTTTTATTTTTCTTGTATATTTTAATTTCCTTTTTGGCTATAAATCATATTAGATGAAAGGTTATGATGCTGATTTATTATACTAAGTCGAGTTATTTTAACGTTTAATTCTCTCTGATTATGTTTAAGCTCTGCCTCATTTGAATGCTCATCCTCTCCTTAAGCTCGCAAGCATTAATGCTGCGGTATATAGAATGGGATTAATTAGGGTTGTTAATTTCTCTTAAAAAGATGAATAAAAAATGATTATTTAAAATTTTGGATCAAATATAGATCGAATATTTGGTCTAAGTAAATCAAATAACAAGTTGTTTTAGGCTAGAGACTTTGATTGATCCATTAATCTTGAGTCGGCGTATAGGATTAGATCAAGCCTTGCTGATTGAGTTAAAAAAATGATGATAAAAGTATTTATTCACGTATTAGTTCTCAAGCTAATAAGCATGGTAGATGGCTTATTCGTTACCTTATAGTTTTCATTTTTTTTTTTTTGGGATGATTTATAGTTTTCTACTCGTATATCAATTATTGTTCTAATTCTGCTTCATTTTTTTCTTTATTAATTTTAGATGTTGAGATATGTATGACAATTATCCCACATTAATTACATATAACGGATTAGATTAGATGATCAACAAGATGAGAAATTGATATATTATAAAAGTGTTGCTCTTTAATTACCCTTCTGCTTAAGCTTTAGAATTGGAAAGTATTCACATGCATAATACGATTTATCAAGTTTTGTATATCTCCATGCATAACTCTAAAGAATGAGCAACCAATATAGAAGAACATATTTAGACCTTATTGTTAATGAAAAAAATATATTACGCAAATCTAATGTATGCGTGGTAGACTCTTAGACCATCTAGTTAAAGCTAACCATAGTGTAAAGCTTTATCAATGGGAACATAGTGCGAAGCTACTTCTTACATACATGCGGCCTTCATGTAGGAGTTATTGTCTCTTGCTGAATTAAGTAATTACAATAAAAGTCTGGCCTATTACTAATATGGATAAATGTAATGTATCTGTATAACATGCCGATAATCGTACATGCATTTTTCTCCTATAAATTAGGGGTCAATAACTAGTGATCCGATATTGGACTCAGAAGTACTAGTTTAGGGGATCCTGCTAGAAGGGGTTATTGCTAAATATCCAACAAACTATCATTTCTTTTGGTCAAGCTTTGAGTAAAGAACTGAAGGTAAGGTGCTGTAATTGTTCTTTGGTCTATGCATGCCTACCCAAAAGTAGTGTATGCGATAATAACCGTATTTTATTCGGGGGGGAGAGTTTGGCTCGAAGATCGATAGTCACTCGTGCTCAAATCGATAATTAGCTCGAGTCGAGCTAGGCTCGAATTTATTGAGCAGAGCCATGAGCCATGATCAGATCGAATCGACTTGGCTTGATCTCTATTTTTTAAAATTATAAATAATGTATTTAGTCATTTATTGTAACTATTTTATTATTATTATATATATATATATATGTATATATATTTTTTGGTTAGTTGTTATCAGGAATCTAGGATATCTTTTTAAATGATCTTATAGTTATATTTAATCTAAGTTTATATCTTAATTGAGGTAATTTTTAAAAAAAAATTAATTCTCGAAGAGTTTGTATTAGCTCGATTAAGGTTCGAGATAGCTCGATATTGGTATGAGCCAGCTCAAACTCAAATCGAATTGAGACAAGCTGATTTTAAGCCATTCTCGGCTCGGCTCAAACTCGAATCATTCTCGCCCCTATATCTTAAACACATATATTAAATCACACATGTACATATATTCATTGCAAGTGCCATTTTCTAGTACAAATGAGAGGTGAACTCAACGTTGACCGCAATAGGATATTGTTCAATTCTCTCAAATAATAAACATATACATACATACATATAAATATGCATATATGTACATACATATATATACGTATATCTATACGATAGAATTTTGACACGCATGAATCTTCATATGCTAGCAAAATGGGGAGGGGGGGGGTGTTGAATGACATATCATGTGTAGTACTCACTGAAAAATGACATGTAGCCAAATATATATAAAGAGGCATGATGATTGATGAAGAAAGTGCAACAATAAGTGTGTGGTCCTCCTAGGAAATCATGATAAAAAAAACACACATAATGGAATGGTGTTTGATGTTATCTTTTCCTTAAAATATTTATACTATAATAGTAAAACTATAATTATATATATATATATATTACAATAACTTTACATATACATTAAACACTCGATTTGTAATATTTATATTTAGACATCCAAAAAAGAGATTACAAATTACATTCGACTATTTTCATGTTTATTTGCAAAGGCTACTATTAACAAAATAAAAGTTAAATAGAAATGAAAATATTTTTTTACTGAAAATTATAACTAATATGAAATAAAATTAATTATTATATTAGAATTTGTGATGAATATGATATAAATTAATTAGTTATTATTTTGGTATGTGTATAAAATATGAAATAAAATTAATCTTTTATTTTGAATTATGTATATGATGTGAAATATAATTAATTTTTAATATTGAATTTTGTGTGTAATATGATGTATATATTTGATTAGCGAATCAACAAAAAGGCTTTTGTGTTATAATTCTTTTTTTCACTATGTCATGCTTTTTGAATGTGATAGGTAATGCAATCATGCATCACTACCTTTGTTGAAATTCAGTTTAAATAAAGTGAAAGTTAAATTTCAATAATAATATTTTTTTATTAAAATTTATATATAATTGAAATAAAATTTATTATTATATTAAAATATAAAAGAGATTTATAGAGCTGTAAATTATGAACTAAGTGTTCGATGTTCGGCTCGATAAGTGCTCATTCGTGTTTAGTTTATTGATATTAATAATAAATAAGCTTGAATAAAATTTTAAAAGCTCGATTGATAAATACATAAGTTTCAGCATAACATACTCATTAGTTATAAGACTTGATATGATATCCTTATAAAGATTTTAGTATATTTTATTTATTAATAATATAAAAATTCATGAATCATGGTGATTAATTTGTACATAAAAATAATAATATCTTTGATATATAAGAGTTTATTTATGATTTTTCATGTTTATGAACTTAGATTAATTAATATGATCTTATTCGTGAATACATTAAAAAGCTTGTTCACAAATTATATGAATTGAGTTCAAACATACCTAGCTTTACATTCATGAACACAATAATATTCTTAATATATAACAGTTTATTTATGATCTTTGTATTCATAAACTTCATTTAGATCAATATAATCTGATTCGTGAACACATTAATGAGCTCGTTCGCAAACTATATGAACTAAGCTCAAACATATCACTATGTTCATGAACCAAGCTCAATTTTTGTAAATAAATATGCACATGAACAACAACTACTGAACTCTGCACGGTTCATTTACGGGCCTCGGAGATTTGATGGAGGTTAGTTATTATTTTAATTTGTGTACAACATGAAATAATAGTTAATTTTTTATTTTAAAATATAATAATGATGTGAAATATTGTGATAGATTAAATTATAATAATAAGGTTTGTTTTAAACGATCTAAATGCACATTTAACAAAATAATTTTATACTGTTTATACTCCATATCAACATTTTAAATAAAATCAATTTAGTTTTATGTCACTACATGGCCGTGTTTGGCGCGAGGAATAAAATTAGAATCAAAATGGTACTAATTTTAATAATAATAATAATAATAAATTATTTTTTAATCATTCTACATAAATTTTAATATAAAATATATTATTTTATTTTACATATTCAATAATGTTCAATAAAAATATAAATTTTATTTCACGTTCTAGGCCAAAATACTCGAACCAAGTATTTTAGTTTAGAATGTGAAATAATAATAATATTTTTATTGAAAATTATTAAGTATATAAAATAAAATAATATTTTTTATATTAAAATTTGTGTAGAATAATTTAAAAAAATTATTTATGTATTTATTATTATTTTATAAATAAGTGCTAATTTAGTTCTTATGCCAGGGCCTCTAAATCAGATGTAAATTAAATGGGTTCACGAGTCAGGTTTGAGTCCTGCACAAAATTGGCTCACCCAAAATCGATCAAACTCAATTTGACCGAAAATTTTTGAGTCAAGTTCTTTGACATCCTAAACCCATTAGAAGAAATATGGAAATATGCAACTAAATATTTGTAGTAAATTGTGAAAAATAACAGGAACGATGTAGTTTTCAATCGCAATGCTCTCATTGGTAGAATAATTACAGAATAATCTTGGAATTAATAGAATGTTAATTGCAAATAATGATTCCTATGACTAAGATTTTAAAATTTGGCCGAAACTATCGAGCGTTGATAGTTCTACATTATTTTCAATCAAAATCGATCCAAAACGGTACGCAGTTTTAGTTTCGATCAGAATTCAGTAGTTTTGGTAGCTTCGATTGAAATTATCCAAACTAAGAAATTGGGTTTGAAACTTACTTTTCTCCAAAAAAATATTATTTAATAAATTTAATTTAAATTTATAAATTTAAATAATTTATAGAAAATTGGTGAAACTAATAATTTCATTTTTGACCAAAACTGAAACTGAAATCGAGTTTTAAAACTTGCCCATAGCCTGCCATTAGGAATATTTCTATACATACACAATAATATATTTTCTCTTTTCATTAAAAAAATAATATTTTAATCAAATGAGATACATATTAATAATGAATAAATCTAGGGTGACAATTTATACTCGTACCCAATCCGTCTCTAATAGAATGAGTATGGGTTCTCCAATTATTTCTATGACTCGCGATTTGCCCATCCACATTATTAAATAGGGCAAATTTGGGTATGACTCAAATATACCCACCCCGCCCCGTGCCCGACCCATTAAACGTCAGACCCGCAACCCGCTCCTCTCATGAAACTGAATCGTGCAAATTTCGCCTGCCTATCATGCTTCTATACTACCGTGCTACGCCACTCGTCGTTGATGCTAGCTGCCGCGCCGCGCTGGGTCCCTCGCCGCTGCCCCGGGTCATCGCGCAGTGCTTGCCAGTTATCGTCGCTCGCCGCTGCCGCGCAGCTCCTATCACTCACTTGATTCCGCGTGGGCGAGCAAGGCGAAGGGGTGCGGAGGCGAGAAGGGTCAAATGGGTTGAGTTTGGATAGGAAGTCAAAGAAAGCGTGGTTGGAGCTGGTTGGATATAGATAATGAAGAACAAACAATGGGCCGAGTATGAGTTTTATAAGATATATGAATGGTCTAAAACTTACGATTGTGCTCTTAAATATGATTACAATACGATAAACATGAAGCCAGAGTTTGATTAGTGAATGTGGTTTGCATTAAAGATATCATGTGTCACATGTTCTCAAGGATTTCTCACATTAATACGTAAAATAAATAAATAAATATTGTATTAATTATTAAAATATTTATATATTTAAATTCACGTATTTTAAAAATTTACTAAAAAATTCTTACAATCTACTTAATATTACAAATAAAATCTCTCTGCAATTATCAATAATATTTTTAAAATTTTATCATTAATATTTTTTTAAATTTTTAAATTTATGTTATTATATATTCTCCTTCTATATTCTCTAATATAACTTATTTGGTATAAATGGCATTTACAATTTAGAACTTTAGCACATCTTTTATTTTAAATTATTTAAAATGAGTCTCCAAGAGTATTCAAATGTTTCCTACAAGTTTTTATATTAACTCATGTAAATCAAACTATAATTATCATTTCATACAACCTCTTTTTATTATTATTATTTTTTTCTTTACCAATAATATTATAATTTCTCACATTTTACTTAAAAATTTTGATAATATGATTCTAGTATTTAGATAAATTTTTTGCCAATTGAACTAGAAGAATATTATTTCTTTATCATTTTAAGTTATCTATATTTTTTTTTCAATTCTTTATCTTTATTCGTCTACAACTTTTTACGTAAGAGAAGAGTTTTCTTATTTTCTCTCAACCGAGTTTTTCTATCTTATAATATAGCTATGGGACCAGTTCTCTTATTAGTACAACACTATCATGACCTTCACGAGATGTATATATTTATTCTTTTTGGGAGAGTAGAGACACAAATAAGTGGATGTGAATTCTATTGATTGACTTTGTTTGGTATTTCATAGTGTATATTTGGAGACATTTTCAATACTCATTTTATATGTAGTATCAATGTTTAAGAGTTTAGTTGACACAAGGATAGGTAGTAAGCTTCTTGTTTATTTGGCCTAAAGAATATTTGCAGTAGAAATATCTTTAGAAAAATACTGTACAAACAATTTAGAAGATTCTGAGATAGATGCTGAAGCACGAGAGTAGGACCCGATAGGTCTTGATTTTTTAAGGGGTTCGCTTATATAGTTGGCTTACTTCATTAAACATATGATTAGTGCAGGAATGATTAGTATTTGTTTGTAATGTTAGCAATTTTGTTATAACACCGTAATTAGACTGACGTCTTACCCTTTTGTCATATTTTTTTTTTTTTATAAAATGTCTCTCTTCTTTTGCTCATGCGATTTTTTCACAACTTATATTCTATATTTATAATTTGTTAATTTATTGTTTGTTTTATCTCTTCGATTTTATAATCAAATATTTACTGGCACTATCTTATAGTAAGTTGAGTTTTAGAAATGGCAATTCATTATTAATTATTAATTCTTAGATCGAATATAAACAGTTTTTGAGCATAGTTTTAATATTTGCAATATATATATGATTTGCTATATTATAAATTGAGGCAATTTTAACTTAAATAATATAGTCATAATGCTTGAGAGTAAGGAATTTATTTTATAAGAATCTTTCATCTGAGACTTGTTCTAAATATTAATTGATGTAATCTTAATGTATACTATTTGATTTATTCTAGCAAACCCAATAATGTTATTGCTTTTTGAAATATAAATACTAATTGACATTCAATCAAACTTACTTAACTCTAACTGGTCTTCACAATGAATCAAGCACACAAAAATTAATTCACAGGAACTCTTTCTTAATTTTATTTGTGTATTAACCATATCTATCTTCAAGTCTCAAGTTGCCTATCTTATATGCTAATTCTAATATTTAAATTATTACTTGACTTGAAGCAATGTAATCTGCTAAATTGTATTGATTAACAAGAAATTTTTAATAAGGCACTTATTAGATTTTAAGACATGGCTCAAAAATATGTAAATTAAACAAGTATATCCATAAGATTCAGTTATAAGCCTTAAGATTACAATAAGATCTATTTTTTTTAAATAATTTTATCTGCCAACTAAAGAGTTTACTTCATATTTAGGTTTAATTGACACCGTTCTGATTAGGAATTTTGGCATTTGTTCAAAAATAACATAGTCTTTTGATCATACTTTGTAAATGTTTAAAGAATAATTGCCGACCGAGTGAAGTGGATATTTTGGGACAGAGAACTCTTATTATCAAGGAATATAACTGATTGGAATATCGTAAAAAATAGGAGTAATTTATTACCGATTAGCAAATGAAATCACTACACTATTTATTCGTTTTTATCTTATGAAGGCAGATGTTACTAACTTCATTGGCGGCATCTTGAGTATTATAATATACTGCCACCCTAATGCACATCATAATATTCAGTATTCAAAAATTATACATTTCACACACTCTTCTTTACCTTCTGTTTTATATATAAATCCGAGCAACTTATATTTTGAATACCTTACCTCTCACTTAAAAGTTTTGGTTACAAGTTAAAATTGAAACCGTTCAATCATAATTATTGTTAAGGAATATTTAATATATATTTGAGCGAAATCTTAAAATCTTTTGATGTTTTAATGTGTAGGAAGGAAAATAATCCGCGACGTGAATTGATTTTAGGAAAGATTCAGGTGTTTACTGTGAACAAAATCGGGAGGAAGAAAAAATATTACTATTAAGGGAATTAATTGTAGATGATTTTGTCTTAATGAATTTTTTTTTCAAATAAGATTCTGACCTAAATTTTCAACTTAAGTGTGTAATATTAAGATTTTTATAAATGTTTTGGAGTGTGCATGGCATAATTGAACTAAGAATTAATGTGTAACAACACTAGCAATAAATTGGGAACCGTGAAATGCGCCTCGTGTTTTTACAGTGCATGCTAATCCGTACGGATAAGGAATTTCTAAAAAATAATGCAGGCCAGATGACATCCCCATAACTAACATTGATTTGCAGTAACTCATTAATATTGCTATGTTATCCCAAATACTATCGCCTAATAACAATGTACGTTGCTTCATCCTTTTTCATCTTTTATTATTTATAATTGGAGATAGCTTGCTTTTCGATATTTTATATACGTTATTGTTGCAAACCAATAATAATCTTTGGCTTATTTATTAAAGGATTTGTTGATGGGACATACTATACTACATTATTTATATTTTTATGTATAACAGGTTATCTAATAAACTATCATATATTAATAATTAAGGTTTAAGTATTTAATGGTTATACATATATTGAATATTTTTCTTTTATATATTATTTAACTATATATACTGCATATCCTAGATTTTAGATGAGCTATAAAGTATACTACATCATAAAGAATGATATTATGATATTAATATAACTGGATAGTCTCATGGTTTGAAGGAATAAGTCCAAATCCTTTGTATAATCTGTTTGAGAGGAAAGAAGTTTAATTTAAGAGATCATAAAGGTATGAAAAATATATTCAGAAGACTTAATATTATATTTCATACTATTAATTATTAATTTTGGGGGGGTTATGTACTATTTTGGTTAAAGAAAATACATGTATATATAATCTTAGATTTTTGGTTGTCTTATGATTTGTGTCACTTTAGTGAGTTCTTAAGTGTTAACATATGTAGTTCGTTTTATTTTTTGAGATATAATTTTTTTTTTGAATTTATTTGGAAGTGGTGATAATTTGTTGTCATTTTATTGTTTATGGGCCTTTAATGGAGTCATTTGAGTATTTGTGGACAACCAATACAGTAAGACAATTTATTTTTTTGTGAAATCGGGACAGTGAGAAGCTGGTATTTTGCTAGTTGACCAACGGTGAAGTTGACAAGTGGCTCAGAACACAATCATTTTGTGTTGACAAGTGTTCGGTCGACCAAGGTCGGCAATCTGGTGCAATGCGCTAGCACCTTACTCGTTTTAGAATTGAATTTTGGTTGACATTGGTTAATCAGACTGCAAATTTTTGGATTGTTTTAAATATTTCATTTTAATTTTCGTTATTTGATGGTTTTTTGCCTTATATATTTGGTAATATTTTGAAACTTGTTTAACAGGAAAATTGTGAATCAGGCTTGAGACAATCATATTCTCTTCAAAAACGCTTTTTCATTCAAAAAGCCTTTCGAAAGTTCTTCATTGGTTTTTACACTATAAATGTATGCTCAACGAAACAATGGACTTTATTCTTTTGCATTTGCATCGCAAAGATGGCTTTAATGCTATTGTTAACTTTTCCCTAATTTCTTTCATCTACTCTTTCTCGGATTTTTTTTTTTTTTTTTCATTTTTTGGAGCAACTATCAGGTGAA
>KZ451963.1:963755-971255 GCA_002786265.1 Apostasia shenzhenica
TATATATATATGTATATAGATATATATATATATATAAATATATGTATATATGTATATATACGTGTATATATATAAATAAGAAGGGGAGATGAGCTATAAAGGAAGAGAGGAGGTGGGTTTGCATGTCCTATAAGAGAACTTAGAGAAGTTGTTATTTCGTTTAATTATTAAAATAATTATATACATATCATTTAAAACTCGAGCATTACTTAAATATTATTATCTTTGTAAAATTTGAATTATGAAATATTATATATGTGATTATTGAGTTTATAAAATTGTTGGTCTTATATAGGAGTTTGTCAAATCTCAATGACCCAAATGTGTTTTTATTTTTTTATGGTGAATAGACCCAAATGTGTAACACCTTTTGTGGTTTTCAAGCTTTCACATGATTATGTTCTCTTCTATCTAGTGCAATTTAACTAGCTAATACCCTGCACTAGAAGTTTTTTACATTTCATCATTATATCAGTTAGAGTTTATTGACACGAGTTTTGTTTAATTTGGCCTAAAGAGTTCGTAGTAAAATAATTTTAGAAAAAATAATGTAAAAATTTAGAATTTGAGATCAGATGCCTGAAGCAGAGAGATAGGACTGATAGGTCTTGATTTTAGGGTTCCTAAATATATTGCTCTATTTTGCTATGATGGTGATATTCTGAATAATTTGTAACCGTCGCTCCTCCTCTTGTATATTTTTTTTATAAAGCGATCTCTTCTTTTGCTCATGATTTTTTCACGACTTATATTCTTATATTTATATCTTTGATATATCAATATTTATGGCCCACTATCTTATAGTAAAAGTTGAGTTTATCATCATAATTTTAAATCTTAATTTTAATAGTTTAATTTCAATATATATGATTGCTATAAATTAGGAATTTTAATTTAAAATTTTTTAATTTGATAAGCTTTTCTAAAAACACGTGAATTTCAATAAAATTTATGTTAAACTTATGACTTTTGATCGAAACCAATAAAATGACTTTTTAAAATAAATCTTGACACATCAAAACTTAAAAACATGGTCGTCACAATGAATCAACACACGGAATTAATTCACATACTTTTTAAAATTTATTGTGTATACCAATATCTATCTTCAAAGTCTCAAGTGCTATTTATCTTTTTATTAATTACTTGATTGAGCAATGTAATCCTAATTGTGATTAAAAGAATTAAATAGCCTAAAGTTTTAAAACATGGCTTCAATTGTAAGTTAAAAGTACACAAATAGTTTTAATAATTTCTTGACACATACTTCTAAGTTTTGACCCGTTTTGATTAGTTTTCAGATCAGTTTTGAACGAATTTGAAATGAAATAATTTGGACAGAAATTTGAAATTATATATTAAAAAATAGAGATAATTACCTACATGCCACACCATTTCATTTTATTTATGCGTTACTCATCCATTCTTAATTAATTACTCTATTCACACTCAAAACATTATAAAATCTTACATACACACACTTTCACTTGTTTATATTATAATGAGCAATTATAATTTTTCAATAACTTACTATAGTTTGGTTAAACAAAAAATGAACCGTTCATCATATTATTTTAAGGATATTTAAATATATTTTGAGCGAAAATCTTAAAACTTTGATGTTTAGAATGTGGTAAGGGAAGGAAATATCCGCAACGTGAATTGATTTTAGGACAGATCAGTGCTTTACTGTGACATCGAGGAAGAAAAAAATATGTACTATTAAGGGTAAAAATATAATTGTAATGATTTACTAATGAAATTTTTTTTTCAAATAGATTCTGACTAAATTTTAACTTAAGTGTGTATATATAAGATTTTATAATGTTTTGAGTGTGCATAGCATAATTAACTAAGAATAAATGTGTAACACATAAATAAAGTGAAATGGTGTGACATGCAGGTAATTATTCTAAAAAATAATGCACAAGATGCATCCCATATCAATGATTGCATCCATAATATTTATTGAAAATATCAAATAACAATGAAGGTTTACCTTTTCTTTTTAATTTATAATAGAGTAGCTTGCTTTCGATATTATATACTAATTTTGCAAACCAAATAATTGGTATTAAGCCTTTAATATTATAATTGAGATATATATATATATAAATATATTTATATATTTATATCATATGCTAATCCATGATTTTATGAACTCAAGTTTAAAATATTAAGATAACGACGATGTTTGAGGACTCCAAAATTGTTAATTTTAATTAGAGATAATTACATATATATATATATATATATATTTGTGTATATATATTTTTTTAAAATGATATTTACATATTTAACTAAAAATATATATAATCAAAATGATCACTTTATCATTCAGAAATTAATGCATTTTAATATCATCAAATGGATCTTCTTCCTTAGGTTGATAATATTGTTCTGCATATTCATTAAAATATTAATGTAGTGAATTATGATGTGGTTGTTCATGTGGTCTTTTTCGTCTACTGGGTTCTCCTATTTTTATATAAATTTCTTCAATTATTTGAAGATTCTCAGATTCACTAAGATTATTTTCATTTTCACTATTATTATTTGAATATATTTCATATTAAAGTGTATAATTATATAAATAAAATAAGTCTTCTTTTTTTATATATGTCTTGTATAGCTACAAGTTTTTCTGAAGTTGGATTATTCATATATTCTTGAATTTTTTCTTCTAGAATTTATTTATTAAATTAGAGATAATTACATATATATATTTTTTTTGTGTATTATATATATATATATATATATATATATATTTAAATGATATTTACATATTTAACTAAAAAAATATATAATCAAAATGATCACTTTATCATTCAGAAATTAATGCACTTTAAAATCAAACAAAAATTTATACTTGCAAGTATGTTCAAATCATTGTGGGACCTTGGAAGTAATTAATCTTTTTTTTCTCTCCAAATAATTTATTTATTTTTTGATAAATAGGGAATTAGGGAACCTGTTCCTTGTGTTGGCTATAAATGGAACCGGACCCTTTGGATAGTGGGGGACATGAATAGAAGGACAACCTACTTAACAATCATCAATCATTAATAAATTTATTCTCTTTGTTGGCTTAAGGAAGACCTTGAAATAAAAAATAAAAAATAAAAATAAAATAAATATTTTCTAGGAACTTTAATTTCAATATATCAATAGTAAGTATGTTGAGTGTCTGTGCACATAGAGCATTTAAACAATAAGATAGAAGAAGAAATTTTTTCGAGTTATGAATGCACGGGATGCATAGCCCAAAACCTGTTTAATCTGCACCAATCTGACTAAACGATTACGACAATCTTGCTATATATCACGGGCTACTGATGGAGTAATTGATAAGAGCTCGCAACAGACATATAGTAAGTTGATAAAGTTGATGTTTTGACGCATGAGCTTACATCCTAATTCCTAACTTAAAAGAGATGGTACATTATGGGACCAATGTTTGGTTGGATTGGGTCAAACACGGGTTGGGTTGGGTCCTCTCATTGGCTGTTCTTGTGTCATCATCCATGGAAGTATCCTGAAAGGAAGCAATATTGCTATATATATATGCAATTATATGAGCAAGAATATTAGATTTAATTTATGTGTGAATTATTTTTGGGTGCCTACGGTCACAGCTTGCTTGCAAGTAGGCCCGATCGACTTTTTGAATTTGACAAAAGTGGATCTATGAGAGAATTTTGTTAACCTTTAATTAACTATATATAGTGTGGAGACAAGATGGTTCCATAATAATTTGATCGATGAGTTTAAACTAAAATAAGTGTTATAAAAATGAAGATATTAAAGTGGACGTGTAGGTATATACGAAAGGATAGAATGAAAATAAAATATCTACGAGAAAGTTAGAATTGTATTAATTGAGTATAAACTTAGGGAAAGTCAGCTTAGATTGTTTCGACTTATAAATAATAGGTAGATTGAAGTTTCAGTCAGAAAAATTAAATTATGAAATTTTTTTCTATACAAAGAAGAAGATGAAGACCAAAAAAAATATGACATGAAACTATGAGGAGTGATTTTACTCACTTAGACTTAGATAAGGATTTGTTAATTAATAGAGCGTAATAAAAATAAAGGATTCATGTAGCCGACCCCACTTAATGGGATTAAGATTTGGTTATTGTTGTTGTTATTTCAATTGTATTTTGACGATTCTCTACTTTTATATTCCCTCAAAAGTATTAATATAAAAATTTATTATGTATTATATACATCTTCGGAGAATGTATTAGAACTTTAGACGGCTAAAATGTATCTGTTGGCCTTCAAAATTGAGGGAGATATATAAAGGAAAATTTGACTGTGTGATGACTCCGTTGTGCTAGGGATCCAACAAGAGTAAATGCAAATGTTAAAGACCAACTTGTGAGTGGCCTTTTTTTCAGAGACCAAGATGTAATTTACCTTACCTTTATCTAATTCCTTGATGAAAACCAGCCACGCTAGCCATCTCAGACTGGCTGCACTTCCAAGTCTTCAATTCACTCTTCCTGCTGGCCTTCTTCACTGCCATCTTCTTGTTCTCACACAAAACATATGCTTTTTAATTAATTTTTTGGGCAAATTCACCGAGGTCCCTGAGTTTAAGGGTTATTATCACAAAGGTTCACATTTTTAAAATTATATCATCGGGGTCCCTAGGTTTTCAAAAATTATCATCTGGGTCTTTTTTTTATTATGATTAAAAATATACAAAATTACCATTATACCCTTACCCTCCCTCTCTTCACAGATCTGGTAAGGGTATAATGGTAATTTTGTATATTTTTTATAATAAAAAAATAAAAAAAGACCCAGATTATCTTTGAAAACCTAGGAACTCCGATGATATAATTTTGAAAACATAAACCTGTGTGATAATAACCCTTAAACTCAAGAACCTGGGTGAAATTTGCCCTAATTTTTTTAGCATTGAAGCACATTAATATATAGTACCTAAATTTGCATAAATTTAACTTTTAGCCAACTAAAAAGTTATCTCTTTTGTATTTTTTGCAAGAAGTGTCTTCAGTTTCCCTCATCAATATATATTCTGACAATTGGAAAGGACTTTTATACATGAGCTTTATACATGTGCTTTATACATGTGCTTTATACATGTGTTAATCATGTGCAACTCTATGTTATTCGTCTTTCTTCCCAGAAAAAATAAGTGATACATCTCCGTCACATATGACGCCGTTGAGCTATTCTGATGAAGTCGATCGAGACACAAACAGTAACCTTAAACCGGCATATATAGTTAGTTGTATGATGAAATTTGGGCTAGCGCAAGAGATCTAAATACGAGTAATCAAGCACAAATGAGTTGATTTAAAAAAGAGATAGTCCTGAACTAAATGACCCACCAATTGGTGTTGCCACCTCCCCAACTCTTAATATTAAGGGTGGAAATTTCTACTCATATTCGTTTAATCTTTCGCGACCCGCTCCTAATAGGATAGCTATCGGTCCTACAATTACGTGTGCAACCCGACCTGCCTCATTATGAAACAGAGTGGGTTCATGTATGATAAATATTATTGTATAATTTTAAAATAAAAAACTTAATTAAGTGTTATCTCTTTATTTTATTTAAAATAAATCATTAGTAATAAATTTTGAGAGAGGCGGAGCAGGGCAGGGCGTAATGGGGAAGGCACGGGCTGTAGAAATGAAGTGAGGCCGGGTGGGGCGGGATATAGTAAGACAGAAGCTGTTATAAGACATGCATGAATAATAGTAAAAAGAAAGTGAGGATGTTATGAGTTTTACTAAACCCAACTCAAACTCATCCCACTGTCATCCCTAACTCTCAATTGCATACAATGCCAAAACTAGCCTAGCCACAAAACTCCATTGCTCGAAATAATCCATCAAATGTTCAATTGAACCAACTCTACATTGCATTGCTTCCATCGTATAGTAATTTGCAAGAACTTTTAGAGAGGAAGTGCTATGAACTCGATGTTATCTTAGTTACATTTGATGGAATCACCGTAGAGATCAATATTTTTCAATATAAGTTTACGAGATTAATATTACAGTATAATAATTTGGTAAAACTGATTTTTCTTGGCGCCTAAATTTGGTAAAACATTTTAAAGTGTGGAAAACCGTCTAGTTAATAATTACATTTAGTTTAACAAACATTATATTCATTTGGTGGCCTTTTGAGCCCCACAAGAAAATATCCTAACCCTCCTTGATAGGCATGCGCATGCTGAACAAGATCAAGAGCAAAAATGATGACACATGAGAGAAAGAAAGAGGAGAGAAAGAGAGAGAGAAGATTTTGCTATAATGTATGTCATAGCTTTCCCTTCTTTGAAGTAATGATTTGAATGAAATATAGTATGGAATTAAGAATATAAGGTAAATTATTTATCAAAAAAAATATATATAAGGGAAATTATATATCTATATCTTCTTGAGTAATGATTTGAATGAACAATAGTACTATGACAAAAAAAAAACTTTACAAGGGTAAGTAATTAATTATTAAACTATATCACATATAAAATTTATAGAGCATTTTGTTTTGATCTATGGCTCTGTTTGGTAATAAGGACAAAAAAAAGATTTGATTAGAATTTTTAGTTATTTCTAAAAAATGTATATGATGTGAAATAAAGTAAGTTGGTTATATTAAAAATTGTGTAAGATGTGAAATAAAGTTGATTGATTTATTGAGAATTGTGTTGGATGTGAAATAAAGTGATTATTTAATGTTGGAATTTGTCTTGGATATGGAAGTCTCTCTGTTCGTTTTCTTGACGCGGAAGGTAGACCACCTCATGAAGCTTATTTATCCTAGGTCGTAACAAGTTGATAGGATCCCCTTTTGACTTTGACGTCCCCATGTCGCCACACGGGAGAATAAGGGACATCGGGGACGTCAAAAGGAAAGGGAGGGATGGGGTTTCTCTCGCTTTTGGTATAGCAGGCCTCCCCCAGGGAGGCCCACACGACGGGCTATTAGCTCAGTGGTAGAGCGCGCCCCTGATAATTGACCGTCCGTTGCTGCCTTGGCGTGAGGCTCTCAGCCACATGGATAGGTTTTCCCAATGTGCTCATCGGCGCCTTTGACCCGGAGAGGATGTGGGATCATCCAAGGCACATTAGCATGGCGTACTCTTCCTGTTCGAATTCGAATCGGATTGTTTGAAACCCAAACTTCTCCTCAGGAGCAAGATGGGGCGGATTCGGTGAGATCCAATGGAGATCGAGCTTTCTATATTCACTCGTGGGATCCGGGCGTCCGGTGGGGGGCCCCCACGGCGTCTCTCTTCTTCGAAGAATCCATTACATCCCTTATCAGGTATGGACAGCTATCTCCGAGCACAGGTTGAGGTTCGGCTCAATGGGAAAATGGAGCACCTACAACGATCTTCAGCAGACCAAGAACTACCGAGATCGCCCCTTTCATTTCTGGGGTGACGGAGGGATCGTTACCCATTCCGACCTTTTTTTGATCAATTTTCATGTCATGCTTTTACC
>KZ451963.1:976255-978037 GCA_002786265.1 Apostasia shenzhenica
AGGCGTAGAGGAACCACACCAATCCATCCGAACTCGGTGGTTAACTCTACTGCGGTTGACAATACTGTTAGGGGGCTGGTCCTGCGCGGAAAAATAGCTCACGCCAGAATGCATAAAAGCTTAACACCTCTGTATTTGACTTTTTCATATTTTCAAAAATCTAAATCCAAAATTAAAATGCAAGATTGTCTTATTCAAAACCACCAATTAAAACATCTCTTCTCTCTCACTTCACGCCCTGGACTGTTTCTATTTCTACTATAGATAGAAAGGCGCTTTGCACATACTTCTTAACCCGAAAATGGAAATGAGCTGAGGAGAGGAAGAGGTTCCTTTTTGAGTGGTAACTCCCGGGAACAGATCCAGTGAGACGGGGTGCGGGCCTTGTAGCTCAGAGGATTAGGAGCACGTGGCTACGAACCACTCGGTGTCGGGAGTTCGAATCCCTCCTCGCCCACAACCGCCAAAAAGGGAAGCCTTTCCCCTCTGGGCGTCGGTTAGGAAAAATCATGGATCTCACGATAGCGCGCCGCAAATATTGAACCTTGGTATGGTCTTTTGTCGAAAGGAATGGGCCTGACCGGTATAGTACGGACGAATCTCGCATATTTGTGTTGACTCCCCGTTTAAACTCTCCTCAGCCAGGCTTGGGCAGAGCAAGTACAAGTATTATAGCATAGCAAAATGTGTTCCTCGTCTATAAATATTGTTGCTCGCCGGTAATTTGTGGCCATATCGGGTAGAATCGATGACTGCATCCTTGATGCCTACTCTAGTTACATCATCTGAGAATATCCTTCACTCTGTATGTGTTTCCTACATACAACTTGCTTACCCTCCCGTCCTTTCCTATCCGTCTGCCCTCTCCCCTGATGATATCTATAGCCTTGCGTTGCTTCTTGTTTTACGCTTTTGTCTCTTCAGTTCACTCAGATGTTCCTTTCTCGTTCATCTATTTATTACGCTCTTGCCTTCCTAATCTCCCGACCGTCTCCATACACTGATGATTCCGTCTTGTCATTCTTTCTCCTGTTCATACCCTCCCTGTACACCTCAAGACCCTTGTGTTTGATATTCAAGTTTTTGTCTTCCTGCATATCAGCTCCATCTTATCCTCTGAATATTCATCTAATTATTTGAAGAAGAAGAAGAGCGGAGAGGGAGAGAGAGGTGGGGCGGGATTTTCGCTTATAATGGATTGATCATAGCTTCTCTCTCTTTGAAGTACATGATTTTGAGCAACAATATAATATCATAAAAGGAATGTTACGTAAATTATATATCTATATCTTCCTTGTAGTAACTGATTTATTTTTGCAATGAACATATAGTATCACATTAAAAAAACTTTACAAAGAAGGACTTAATTATAATCTCATATATATCTAATCATAAAATCATTAGAGCATTTTTGTTTTGAATCTATGATTTTTGAATCATGATTATTTTAAGTACATATTTAAATATTAAATATGTAATTTACTTTGGGATGGAATTGAGAATATTATTACTATTCCACCTTTATTTTCTGTTCTGGTGAAATAATTATTTTCCCTTAATATTATACTCTGGCAGAATAAGTTATTACTATATAAATTTCTTTTTTTTTTAAGCAAAGAAAATCATAAAAAAAAAATAATTTCACATTTATGAAATAAATTATTGTATTCTTCCTACCCAAAAAAATAATTATTTCTTAGTTTAATTCTTTATGAAGATTAAATAATATTATTTCAAAATTTAATTTTTTTCTACACATACAAGGCATTTAGAATATATAAT
>KZ451963.1:978062-1005343 GCA_002786265.1 Apostasia shenzhenica
ATATATATATATATATATATATATATATATATGCATATATACATATTATACATATATATATTATATGTATATATATATATATATATAATTTACATTCACTAATCATCTGTATAAAATTAAATTTAATAATAATATATAGCATAAAATTTTTATTAAATTATATTTATGAGTATTTTAATATTTTTATCTATTTCATCTAAATAAATAAAGAAATTATCATTTCATTTTTATTTTATTTTTCTTAAAATAATAATTTTATTCTTATAAAATGATAATTTTATTTAAAATTATTTGAAGTAATCATGTTATAAGTCTTTTATTATAAAATTCATGAAGTTATATAAACAACTGCAAATCTGAAAGTATAAATTAATGATTCATTTTTTAACAAATATGAGAATTTTTTTTTTCAAATATTTTCTATCTTAAAAAGCATAAAGTTTCCATGTCCCATTCACATATGTTTTTCAAGGCTTTTAAAATACTATATACTTTCTTCTTCATTAATGATATTAAAAGATTTTATCATCATCTAATTAGAGAATAGACAAAAGGATCAAGTAGAAAAATAACTTATACATTATAGGGACTTAAATATTATTATTCAAAAAATATATTAGATAAATATTATTGTAAACTAGGGACCTAGCTAGAAGCATATCATCCATTCACATTTGTTTATTGTTTCACACAAATTCATGCAATAATTAATTTTAAAAAATTATTTGTTACAATGAGTGCTATATTAGAAATTTAAAAGCTCTATTTATATATCTACTTAATTTGATTAGTATATATATAATTAGGAAAGTCATTTTTTATTTGATATTTATTCATATATTAGCTTAATTAATTGCAATTGATATTAATAAGTGGGGGCATTTGGTTCAAATATCATCTTAATACTATATCATATTATATAGAAATAATTTTTTAAAAATTTATAGAATTATCAATTAAAAGATGACATCTTGATAACATAATATAATATCAAGATAATATTAAATTAAATACTTTGTGAAATTGATGTTCTAATTATTTTATGATTAAAGAACATTAATACCATGGTTTCTAGTTGAATCAATTATGTAATTTATATTTAATTGAGAATGAACAAAAAGTTCTGTTCAGATTTAATTTAGTTGTTTTCAATTATAATATAATTTAATGCATTCTAATTAATTTCAATTAATTGTCAAAAGTTTGAATATAAAGTAAGATTCTGCCAAATTATTTTTTTTATAATAATTCTGTAATTAGTTAGTTTAACGCTGAGCTGGCATCAAGTTGAGCTCATTTGACTGAAGTTAAATAATCGAGATTTTTAAACAAATAAAATATACATACACATAAATTCGAATAGAATTAAAGTGAATAATTATTTGAACTCAAATAATTAAATAATTAATTAATATTTTAAGTTATAAAAATTAACTTATAATAATTTATAAAGAAAATATTAATTAGTAAATATATTAAAATAAATTTGACCCTTTTCACAACTTTTATAAGATTTATAGAATTTTCTAATTTAAAAAGGAAATAGAATACCGATAACAAAGGTTAAATTCAGACCCGACCCAAAAAATAGATCGAGTCAGACTCAATTTCGGGTCAGCTAAACCGAGTTATCTACCCGACTCATTTACGGACTTGATTGGGAGGCGGTGAGGTTACCACAACGAAGGGCTCAAAACAAACGTGCGCAGTGACGTCAACTCTTGCGGTGGATGACGGCGGTAGGTCGAGGGATCCCGAAAGGCTGCCAAGCCGCCGGCGATGAGCGCAGCATTGTTCACATTCGGTCCCTAAACAATTGACTATTTGCGAATACACCATCCCTCTCACTAGAACAACTGCAATTTTATTCAATCAATTAAATTTATTTCATTTAAAATCTAATCTATTTTCTTATGATTATAAATCAAAATCTTTTTTTAAAAAAATATCTATTTAATATATAATTTTTTAAAATTTTATTTATATAAATATATTATCATAATTAATTTGCCGATTAAATTATAAATACATATAAGGGAAGATTAACTACAGTTCATGCTATTTTTTTTATAAAATTTGAACAATAAAATAGTATCAGTTTAGACATAATGCAATATTCAAAATTTTAGGTATATAAATGTAAATGCATTAGGAATATTTATCTATGTACCCCCTAAAATTCTAAACACTAACTACATGTCACACTGTTTTTTATAAAAATTTAAACTATACATTAAATATTTAAAATTTTAAATAATATGTATGTAATGTATATAATTAAGTTTATAATAACATTATAATCCAAAAAGGTTTATAATAACATAATATAAAAAAATTAATATAATTTTTTTAATAAATATTTAAATTTCAAGAATATGAATTGTAATTATACTTAATTTAACTCAAAAATTAGTTTAAAATTAAAAAAAATTGTGCATTCAAATCAAATTAAAAAATACAATTTAGAATTAAGCCCACCTACAATGTAGAGATAAATTGAAAAGAGTCGCTCAACATTTTGCTTATTTAGAAAATTAGTACATATTATTTAAATTATTTTAATCTCATATTTATATGTTTATTAAATTATTAATTTTTATCATTTAATTTTCATAAAAATATTCATCATTAAAATTTTGACTAAATAGATCATTACATTTTATGTTATGTTAAAATGCATATTAATTTTGTCAAATTCATGGAATTAACTTTAAACCATTTATTTTTGACTTTTTTTTTATTATTTCTCTCATATTTTAGTTTGATTTGAAGGATTAATTGCCTTTCAAATTATTAATTTCGCCATTCATTTAGTAGGCATTGCGGCTCGAACACTAATCTAAAGGCAAAACGATCATATTTTTGTGACATAAGAATTTTTCAATTTTCTTGTGAATTCATTTAGAATTATTAATAATTTTATTTTTTTATTCTGTTAAGTATATTTTTATTTTCTTCACGTCAAAATATCATATTATCTTATTAAAAATTATTAAATATTATCATGTATAAATGAAGATAAATTATGCATCTTATTTTAGGTTAAAACTTTATTAAATATGAGCATCATTGAGTCCTCTTTAATCTGTGACTTTTGCATTTAGTCTCACATTTTTTTATTTACTTCCTAAAATTATTAACTTATTTGCTTTTAAAATCAATAAAAATAATTAGTTATCTGATGAAATTGTTCAAAGATTTAATGATAATTTAATGTGAAAAATAATAGCTAGCATTTAAATAAAAAATTGCAAAAAAATACATGAAAATGATGAAAAATAGGTATTTTGAAATTACAATTTGTGATTCATAATCAATCATAAACTGCAGTTAATAATAAAATAAATAAAAACAATGGATAAATTCATATTAATTCCATAATTTCTACAAATGTTTTAATTATTTTTTTATTTTCAAATATTCATTTTGATCCATTATAACCATAAAATTAATCAGCCCCAATTAGCCTCGCACTCTTTCAATAACTTAAAACTCCCAACTCACTCGAATTTCGCTCGAATATGAGCCAATATTCCAGCTCGAGTTTCATTTTAAGTTAAGTTCGAACCAAAAATGGCTCGCTTGATATAAACGCAAATCAACTTAAAGTAAATAATCAAATATAATATTATTATTTATTTATATATATTTATTATGTAATTATTTTTAAAATCTAAAAATGCTAATTTCAAGCCATAACTCGAACAGTTTAGAGACAAGTCAGTTCATGTTGAATTCGAGCTGAGCTAGACTAACTTATTATTTGAGCTTGCCATAACTCTCTCAAACTTGAGAGTTATTTTCACTCAAAAAAAAAAAAACTTAACATAACTAAATATATTATAAATGTAATTACATGTTTTAGGTTTTATATTTTTAAGAATTTTAATAGAATTATTAGTGTTTTTTTCCTAAAATTTAAGCTTTATCCAGTTTGATGTGAGAACTAAAATCAGAATTAATCGAATATTTTGATCTAAAATGTAAAATAAAATTGATAATTTTATTAAAAATAATTAAATATATGAAATAAAATAATATTTTTTATATTAAATTTTATATAAAATACTATAAAAAATTATTTATTTATTTATTATTATTATTATTATTTTTTAACTAGTACTATTTAGAATTAATTTTGATAATCTTACCAAGAGACTACTGTTTAGATTTCAGTGTTCAAAGGATGTTATGCATAGATAATCACTGAAATAAATGAGTAAAATATTATGAGAATTTAGAATTAAAATTATTTTTAAATTTTTTAATATTAAAATTTTATAGAATATTAAAAATACTTTTTTCCACTCCCTTTGTCTCTCCTTCTCTTTTCGCCTCCCTACCCAGCCACCCCCCTCCTTCTGTCGCTCAAGGCCACGCAATCGTTGTGCGGTTTTTACGTAAGATTTTGAATTGTTGGCCTCATGCAGCTTGTGGGAGAGCGGTCAATGCCCGGCAACGCCCCATTATGTAAGGTCAATTTCATACAATATCGCGTGAGGGCTACACGAGGGTTGCATGGCTACAGGCAGTCCACTAATAAACCTCGTGCAGAGAATACATAGTCGTTGACGAAGAGCAAGAAAAAAAAGAGAAAAATAAGACCAGCACTTAGCAGATTTCAAGAGGGAAAGAGGAGACAGAAAATAAAGAAGAAAAAAACATTTTAATTATTTATTATAAAAATTTAATAATAAAAATTTTAAAAATAGATTTGATCTATATATATATATATATATCTAATTTATTAAGTCATCTCAATATTAAATTTTAAAAATTATAAATTTACGTAATATTATGTTTTAAATTTAAACATTTAGATGTAATTTATCTTAATTAAAAATATAAATAAAGATTGTATGTAATTATTCTTAAAAATAAAGAGAATTTTAATATTTAATGATGGCTAATCGACGTAACTGATTCTTATATTCATAAAGCACTTAAAAGTGCCTTTTCAAAAAAAAAAAAAACATTTCTATCCAGAAAAAAAAACACTAAAGTGAAATTGGATTCAAACTTTGGACCTAAAGCAGAGGATTGTTTGATTTGAGGACTCAGAGATAATTTAGCACATTTTTTAATTCTTTGCATTTATCGGTGACACGCCGCCACTTAAGAACCACAGGTCATTACCAACTATAAATAATTTAGAAAATCTTGTAAAATTACACCCCACTCCTATGAAAATGGAGAAGGTTTAGCAAAATTAAAACCTCACATTTGAGTACATCAAAAAAACAAAAAATCTCACATTTTAGTACATCAAAAAAAAAATCCTCACATTTGAAGCCAAATTCCTGCATGAAGATCCAATATTTTTACTATTTATACAGAACTAATAGGATAATGTCACACGCCAAGATGAGTCTCATGCACAGAAATGCACAATGACAGAGTGAGTCACGTCGTGTTTCTATGGCTCATTTGAATTATTTTTTAATACGAAAAAAAGTTAGTATCATATGTTTCTACACGTAAATATTTTCATATTAGAATACGATAAAAAAATAAAAATGTGCGGAGTGAGACGTATTAAAATATAGAAGTGTTTCTATGCAAAGTTTTTTTATTTTTTCATATTTAAATACAAAAAGTTAATTTCTATGAAGTTTTTAGCTATAATGGGCTGCTTTGCTTAGATTTTTTTTTATTTCTTCATATTCAAAGTCAAATTTATATTTTAATTATAAATAAAAAATACTTTAAAACTAATTAAATATGTAATGTGTTTACATTTTTATTTATATTTATCATATTCTAAATTTATGATTATCAAATTAAAAACATTAGAATTTATTATTGTATATTATTTTATTTTGAAATAGTATTTAATATGCAAAATAAAAAAACTTTGTAGAAAAACTCTATTAATGTTTCAGTACTTTAAAATCGTATTCAAATATAATTTTTTTCACATAATTTATTTGTATTTAAATATATTAAAATTTATATAAAAATTGTTTTTTTCACATTCAACTACAATAAAACTAGTTTTATGTGTTAGCATATCTTATAATTATCAATATATTTTACGATTTAAAATTTTAAAGTATGATTTAACATCATAAGAGTTGGCTAAACTATGTATTATATCTCGAGAAAAATAAAAAATGCTACACTTAAATATTAGAAGAAAATAACATAAATTAATTTTTTTTGCGTTCCAATACATTGGATTAAAAAAAATTATTTAAATACAAAAAACTCAAATTTCATGTGTTTCCTCCTTTTCTCTAACAAATCCATTTGAATGCGAATGTGAAAATATCATTTCGCTAACAAATCATAAATTGTATTTGAATACGATCGCTCTAATTTTTGCATTTTTCATAGTTTTTGCCTTTTGCCAACGACGCCGTTAAATTTTACAGAATTGTATAAATACGAGTACTGCACCATATCCTTATTCCATACTTGAGTGCAGTAATTTGATTATTGCACAGTGCCATTTGAGGAACTCGAATAATCGTAATTCAAATACAATATTATTTGGTTCAAGCGTAAGCCGATCACACTCAAATACAATTAGTATGATCTCGTAATTTAACACGAAATAATCGGTCTGCTCGAGTATGTCTATGATTGTGTTTCTCTCTTGGCCAAATAACACGTCTCCCTGCACATGGGGCCATAAATGAGTTTAGCGTTCGATGAACAACTCATTTTTCAGTTCGATAAAGGCTCATTCATATTTGATTTATTAATGTTAACAAATAAGTTGCATGGAACATAACTTTAAAGTTCGATCAGTAGATGAATGAGTTTGAACGCACTAATTTTCAACTCATTAATATTCGTGAACAACTCTTATGATGTTTATGAGCATACTCGATTATGAAGCATGATGTAATATTTTTTTAGATATTTTAGTATATATTGTTTATTAATAAGAAAAAAATTTAGAATTATAAATTTATGATGTGAGTCTGTTTGCAGGCACATTAATATTTTTGATAGTTTTCGTATTGAGTTCACAGTCCAGAAACATCATAAATCTGAAAAAATTACTAAAAATTTAAAAAACATACAGATAGAAATATGAGGACTGGAATGCAAAATACTCCTCGAATTTCACGTTTTCCTTCAGACAGGTGGGACCCCAATGGCGGCCAAAAGGGCAGAAGGCACACGTCATGCTTGCGCATTGCAGTAATTAGTTTAATAAGAGGTATCGTCACTACCGGTAAGTTTTGGACCTCTGCTTATGCTCACCGCATTCAGACGGCTTCATCTCTAAGCCTAAAGAGGCTAATACTTGGGTTATTTTATTCCGAGGGAGCCAACTAGGGCTCCAATCACGTGACAAACGACGTGCCTGATTGGCCGTATATGGGGCAGTCATGCATTGCCCATAATGAAAAAGAGATGCACTAATGAATTTATAGTGCACAAATTATACATCCACATAATCTATATATTATTCAATTATATGATAAAAATGTGGCTCATAGTAGAGTTTGGCATATAAAAAATCCTTGTAAATGGAAGTTCTACATAGTAAGAATCATGCTCGACTTCAAACGTCAACTTTTATCAAATTTAGCATCGTATGATATCTCGATCAAATCTTTCGTCGACTGCTTGCAGGAGCAAGACATACATAGTAGCCGAAGCTAACCATCTTGAGTGGATTTAATTTGATGCATGCAGTTCAAATTGTCGGAGCAATACTGCACGGCTTGGTTCAGGTCGTCGGAGCCAATGCAAGTAAACATCGTACTTTTGGCTTTTATATGTACTAAGTATGTCTGCCCAATAGTACCCTTGTCCACCTACAATGACTATGAAATCACACACGTGTTTAAGAGTGGGACTTACGTTATAATTCTATTTTGTTTTATTTCAGAATAAATTTATCGTGTTTAATTTTTTTGTTTCAAAATATAATAAAATAGTACTCAAATTTGATGGAATATTTCAAAGTATTAACACATAAATTTTTTATTTATTAATTTGTTGTGAACCATACTGATCACATGTCATCATAAATTTGACATGTATCTTTTTTATCACTTGCTCAAAGACTTTCATCAAGTGCTTCGGCCTGATTTGATTCGAGTTTTCTTTTAGATATAAAAAAAAATTATTTTTTAAGTTTAATTGAAGAAAAATTTATTTTACAATTAAAAAATGTGTAAAATATGAAATACTTTCCATTCTAATATTCATATTTGTATTAGATATGAAATAAAATTAATTTTTATAGTTAAAATTTGTGTTGGGCAAAAAACTCGCTTCAAACCAAACGAGGCCGAAAAGTCTATCAACGACTTCTCTCTCTCTCTCTCTCTCTCTATATATATATATATATATATAAATTAATGTATACATATTTAATGAGACAGGCTGAAAGTCTAAATACTTTCTATGATTTTAATTAATACTATAAGTGAATAATAAGGTTGGGATCAATTTGAAATTTGCAGAATTTGATCAATCTTTCAAGCCTCTGACTAAATTCATGTGAAAAAATCAGTAACCCAAAAATTTTAGATCGAGTTGGCTTCTGGGTCGATCCACAAAAAATGAGCCCTACCAAGACGGTATAAATCCATAAGCGATAAGCCCAAAATTTTTTTTTTATTTAAAACGATTTCAAGGGATTTACTAACAAGACAATGTCTTTTCTTTTCTTTTCGTGCTACAAATTTCAAAATTAATTAGGTTGAATTTGGTTCACCAAAGTCCGATTCAATTAAATTCGAGCATAATTTTTAGAACTCTTGTCACTGAAAGAAAACAAGGTTGTCCTTAATTACAAGGATATTTTCAAGTCAAAGAATGGGAGAGGAGACTGAGGGTATTTTGAATAATTTTGAAAAAAAAATAAGAAATTTGTTAAAAAGATGCAAATGATAATTTTTAAATTTAAATATCTAACACAAAAAGATAAATTCATAATTCATGAAATATAAATTTAAACCTATGAGCTCAAATGATATTAATTAATCCAAAGCATGATTTTCAAAATTATTTTTATTAATAAAAAGTTATCAAATGTGTCAATGGTTATTGTACGGAAATGCCATTCAAATATTTTTCTGATTAAGCCTCAAATTAACACATTTTTGAGTCAAATTCAATTCAAAAATATTAATTAATTAATTTACCAATCAACAAAAAGGTTCTGCCTTTATTTTATTTTTCAAATTATAAATGATGAATAATTTTGCCAAATGTACAATTTAATTTACTTTATGGGCATATGGGGCCTATAATAAACTTTAATCCATCCCTTAAAAATGGGATTTTTCCCACTACACATAAATTAAATAAATTAGGAGATAAATCACCCACTAACTATTTTGTGGATCATGTGTAATTAATTAAAATTAAAAGTAAATGAAAACACATGGGCCGGCCGCTGCCCGGGGGGCAAATCCGTAATATGCTCAGAGGTGGCGTGCTCCTGCGGAGGAATAATAAAAGCTCTGCGACCCAAAGAGGCTGCCGTAGGCCGCGGTCACCGGGTGGCGGGTAGTTATTGGCTATGGATCCTGTCGCACCCTTTTTGCGCTAAGATACTCATTAATTAAATATTTGCGTTCTAGTATTAAATTAATCACATGATTTGCAAATATACCCTGTACGTAGCTTAAATATATTTATGGGGTAATTCTATTTAAGCCTCTGTGGTTTACTCGACTTGCCATGCAGGTTCACAATTTTAAAAATATGCCAGATAAGTCCCTAAAATAGTAAAACTTACTGTATAGTTCACTATGGTCTTTCTGTGACGATATCCATTAAATATTATTAAAATTACAAAAATACTATTTTCTACCCTTTCATATTTCTGATCTTCTGCTGCCTGCCTTGTCGGTCGCCGCAACATCGACTGCGCGCTGGGCCGCGCGCTGTAGTGACCCGCTAGTGGACGCCCACACGTAGGGCTTCTGCGCGCGGGTCGCCTTGGGCGCAGTGGCTTTGTGCACGGGCGTTCGCGTGCTACGTCGGCGGTCGCGCGCTGCCTACTGCCTACACTCGTACGCCCACGCAGAGTGTCTGCGTATGCGAGGGCGAGCTGGGGTACAATTGTAATTTTATATTAAAAAAAAATTTATGATTTGTTAATTAAAATTTTGATGTAACGAAATGTTTAATAGAAAATATTTAATTGGACTTTATTGAAATTTTTTTATAAATATTAAGGACTACAATAACTTATACAGTAAATTTTGGAATTTGTCTGACATATTTTCAAAATTATAAATCTACGTGACAAGTTGAGTAAATTTAAAGAGCCCAAGTGGAATTATTCGTTTAATATATTCCCGATGGAGAGCCGTTTCTCACGTAAGTAAAATATAGTAGAAAATAATTAGTGAAAAATAAAATATGTAAATTACATGAAGGTTCACTAACTATTCAAAAATTGCATGAGGAATCATAAAAATGAGACGAACTTACTGCTAAGAATAACAGCACAGCAAACTTTAAATTAGTATTTTATTTAGTTTGGAGGTTAGGTGCTAGTTATAAATGAAGTATAATTGTTCTACTACTGTGCGATCGTATGGCATGAATACTCTAAAAATCTCATTGAACAAAATAGGCTTCGATTTATAATCATCTATATTATTTTCCTATTGGATTAGTCGAGCAAATCAATGACGTTTGCGCTATCGTTATTGTGAGGTGCTAGATTTGAGTGGGGGTGGCTAGAAAAAGCTTTTCGAAATTCGCCACAATAATAGTATGGTTCGGTGAAACTCATTCGTCATGGGATGCTGCTGTAGACCTGTAAGTGGATCGAATGTTGACCCGATCTGATTTGATTATTGTTTACTCGATCTAAAATTCGATTCGATTCATTCTTTTGTTTTCGAGTTGGATCACGGCTCCGTTGTTCTATGAATTCCTTCATAGTTGTCCCTAGAGAGTGAGTTTTTTTTTCTCTTCAGAGAAAATTAAGATAATTTGAAGCTTTTTCTTCAACTGCTATTTGCCTTCTTCTGGTAGAGAATGAAATAATCAAAAGAAAGAAAAAGGAGAAGAAGAAGATGAAGAAGTAGAGGAGGGAAATTATCCCTTTGGCATTGAGATTGAGTCTCTTCGTACGTAGAGAAGGCAAATAGCAGTTTGCTACGTGAGCATAATTTCTGTTAGAAATATTACAAGTGCTAAAGCTGTTGCGAGCGTTAGAGCAATGAGGATACTTTTATGTTTATTGTTTCTTAAAATAAAAAAAAGAGAAACTCTATTGAAACTAATTCTTGAAAATTTTATCGAAGCTGAACAAAATACAAGCTAAAAAGTTCTTATTTAATTCTTCTTTCCTTTGACTTCTAATATCATATAATTTACATGTATCATAGTATACGTGAAATTTTTGAAATCACAGTACCAAAAAAAAAATAATCTCAATTACAACGAGAATAAAATGATAGTATTAAGTGGACACCGATATTAAACTCAACCATTATAAATATTTTGTATCATCTTACAAACGAATGATAGAATTCAATGATTATTGACATACCAAATGACTATGCTAACCACTCAAATAAAAAGCTTGCTCAACCATCAATATCTTATATTCTATTAGAATTTAAGCTTTTTTACTAATCGCAGATCAATTTTTAGATTGTACCGCAGGTACAACATAATTTTCTAAGTAGCAGTGTACCAAACTTAGAGGTTGTGTTTTCTTTTGATTTTTGGGGGTTTTCATCTCAAAATTCTATGTTACATTTTTTTTGTCTGTCTTTATTTTAATTTTACTATTTTATGTGATCATATTCGTAAAATTTTGGTTGACAAAATCTCACATAAATACTCCCTATTTTAACAAATATGATCATATTCTTGTATATATATAATACCTAATGAGAACAGAGGTAGATATACGAGATAATAAGTCAGATTTCAGTAAGCTAGCTTTCGATTTAACCTATTTATACATTTTTTATATTTAACTTATTTATTAAATAGGTCAAAACATCAAAATTTGAATCGTCTCATCTGATAAAAAAATAACGAGACTTGACCCACCGAACTAGTTCATCGTAATTACTTAAAATTTGATTTATAAAAATTTATATTTTTTTCTGTGCTTATACTTCAGCATCATTGCAATCTTTAAGTTAATGAAATTTGAAATGAAATTTAATCAGTTTGACACACATCAAATAAATAGCAGTAAAATTGATATTAAAAAATAAAATAACAAAGCTGAATTTTTTTTTAGATTAAAAAAACTGATAATTGGTAGAACGTAAACGGTTCGAAATGCTAATCCAAATATAAGTGATCAGATAATAATTAAGAGAACTTGTTTGCGACTCGAATTTACTTAAGGCTAAATTATGCTCGATTTAATCGAGTTGAATTTGGGTTAGATTTGTGTGGATGAAAAATTATCATCGAAGATGAGAAAATGTCTATTTTGTAGACGTTAGAGAGGAGAAGTTTTCTAAAATTTAAATAAAAGGAAAAAAATTATTTCCTTAACGGTCTTTTGGGTATGTTATGCAAATAGAGAAAGAGGCAGAGGTTATCAGCAAAATAGTCAATAGACCAGAGAAATTAATTGATACCCTGAAAAAAAAAGACTTCATATTTATACTCCAGCGGATGCCTTCCTCCTCCACCGCTACTCCGACTCCGCAATCCGCACGAAGGAGCCCTTTTCTAGAGAGAGAAAGCTTGGAGACTGAGAAGGTCTATGCTATAGAGCGCACGGAGAGAGAGAGAGAGAGGGGGAGGAGAGAGGAGGGTGCGCAAGTGGGTGCGCCGTGCGCATTCAATCTTCAAAGTGGGTTGGGTCAGAACAGCGCCGCACCACCGAAAGCGACGGCAGAGTCTCTCTCCGCTCTCGCTTCTCTGTGCGCAAATCTTATTCTTGCGCATTAAGAAGAGGCCAACAAGAAGGAAAAAGGGGGGAGAGGTGGGGGGAGGGGACCGAGGCGACTTCTCAATATAGTCTCATCATCGTCCTCTTTTGGGTTCGAGAGAGAGAGAGAGAGAGAGAGAGAGAGAGAGAGAGAGAAACAGAGGATGCTGGGGGGAAGAGGGTGAAGGGGTTGGGTTCTTGGGAATTTGAGGTTTGGGTTTGCGGCAAGTTGGGATTTTGGGAGGTCCAAGATGAAGTTTATGAAGCTGGGATCGAAGCCGGACTTGTTTCAATCGGAAGGAAGCAGCGTTAGGTGAGGCGCTAATAAGTTTTCTTCTTGTTTCTACGTCTTTCTTCTCCATTTCCATCTTCTCTTCTCTTCTCTTCCTTCTCTAGGCTCCTTCAAGCCTTGCTCGACTTTCCTTATTCTCTCTTTATTCCTGCGATTACTGAGGAAGCCCCCGCATTCTCTTGTTCATAGCTCCAGCAGAACGGAAAAAGCTAATGTTTTATGATACATAATAGAAGATTTGCAAGTGGTGCATTTTGATAATCGAGGATTTGTTTGCAATTAATTTCATCTTTGCTACAGAGTTAATTTTTTAGTGGAGGAGTTGAAAGGGTTGTCGCCTTTCAGGTTGTAAAAATGTAATTTTTATATTTTGAGAGGCCGCCCAATAGCACTGAAATGTGCTAATATATTCTGCCCCCTTGTGTTTCTACGTGGAGCAGAGCCTGCTTTTTTGGCTGCCATGTGCTCCATGTACTTGCTCTTCAATTTGCCGTTCTTTGCCATAATATGGACAATTTTGATGCAGATCTTTTATCTTTTCCTTCATTTTTTCTTGCATTTGTTCTATAGTCTAGAGGTAATGAGACATGGATGTCTTATCCTGTCCTGGTTGTCTATGAAATATTGTATAGGAATAGGACATAATGCCCATTCTCAGAGTCAGAGCAGAGCAGAGCATCTCCATAGTTTTTCCTGTTTAATTAACATATCACCATTAAAGTAACTTCTTTGTTAGCTCAAGTGAGTCAAGCCCTTGAGTAATGACCAAAATTTCGAGTCATTTTTGATCCCCCCTTATCGTCATTTTTGTATAATAGAGGTCCGCGATGTCCCTCATCTTAATCCTATGTGTGCCAAACTAATCTGGCCGGCTCTATCTTGATACAATTATTCCTCTATCTTAGCATCTGCTCCTCAACTAACACTGCATGCACTCCTGTATAATATAGCTGGTTGGATATTGATCTTATGAGACATCTTCTTCAACTTGGCAAGCAATTTCTAGAATCTCTTTGGCAACAACTTCAGAACATTAATAAGTATGAGCTATTTAAATTTTATGATTCGTTTACTTTTTAAGCAGCTTAAATCAAGCATGTTACATTTTAAGCAGCTTAAAGGGATTTTTGAGCTTCTAAAGTGCTCAAATAATCAAAAGCAGCTTAAATTGTTTTGGCGTGTAAAAATGGCTTTTGGATGCGGTTTAAAATTTTAAAGCCACACGAACACTACAGTACCATTTGGAAGTGCTTTAAATTTAAGCAGCTTAAATTTACCAAATTGATTAGTTCGTTTGGTGAGGATTAATGCCATGGAAGCTGTGTTTGTTGTATCCTTAAGAATTGTTTGCCAGCATTCTAAGTTTTTTTCTGAAAATAGTCTCTTTTCATTCTTATTTTTTCGCATTGCTTACATAGAGAACTATCTATTACTGCAGATTTGTGTCGTCAGAACTGGTGACCGATGTTGTCGTTGTTGTCGCTGGTGTGAAATTCTACTTGCACAAGGTTAGATTCATGTCTAATGCAATGAATCACATTGCTTGCTTTCGTTTTTGTGTGAACATGAATGCAAACACTTCATCCATTATCACATATCTGAGCTCTCCTTCTTCCAATCTATATCTTTTTCCTGATAGAATTTAATTCTATGTGCAGTTCCCTCTTCTTTCTAAGAGTTACCGGTTGCAGAGACTAATCCTACAGGCCGGCAGCGATGGAACAGATGAGATCAGCTTGCCCGATATTCCCGGAGGTCCTATGGCTTTTGAAATGTGTGCTAAATTCTGCTATGGCATGATTGTCACTCTCAGTGCCTACAATGTCGTCGCTGCAAGATGCGCGGCTGAATACTTGGAAATGACCGAGGAGGTCGAGAAGGGAAATCTAATCTATAAGATTGAGGTTTTCTTGAACTCCAGTGTTCTTCGCAGCTGGAAGGATTCCATCGTCGTTCTACAATCCACAAAGCCATTAGTACCTTGGTCTGAGGAGCTCAAGATCATCGGTCGATGTATAGATTCGATTGCCTTGAAAACCTCGGTGGATCCTTCGAATGTGCGGTGGTCATACACCTATAACAAAAAGCTAACAGCTTCAGATCATATAAGTGAGTTCCAGCCGAAGATTCATTCAGTTCCTAGAGACTGGTGGGTTGATGATTTGAACGAGCTGGATATTGATCTCTATAAGAGAGTAATGGCAGTGATAAAATCTAGAGGAAGTATGTCTTCTGATCTGATAATGGAAGCTCTAAAAGCTTATGCAATGAGATGGTTGCCCGACTCTTATGATTCTCTAGCTTCTGAGGAATCCATGAGAAGGAGCAAGTCTCTTGTAGAGACAATAATCTGCCTTTTGCCGACCGATAATGGTTCGGGTTTTTCATGCAGATTTCTGTTGAAGTTATTGAAGGTTGTCATCTTGGTTGATGCCGGCGAGTTTTTGAAAGAAGAGCTGATGAATAGGATAAGTAAACAGTTGGATAAAGCACCAGTTAAGGATCTGTTAATACCATCTACGCAATCGGGTGACACTACTTATGATGTTGAGCTAGTGCAGAGCTTAGTTAGGCGATTTATGATGAAAGAGACGGGTTCGAGAGATGGTAGTTATGCCGAGTGTGAGAATAGAGCAGGAGGGCTAATTTTAGGCCACGTTTCTTTGGTTAGCGTAGGTAGATTGATCGACTGTTACCTCGTGGAAATCGGAAGTGATCCAAATCTTTTGTTGTCGAGCTTCGTTGATCTCGCACAATTGCTACCGGATGTGGCACGGCCTACACACGATGGATTGTACACCGCCATTGATATCTTCCTCAAGGTTCGTTTTCATTCTAATAAATGACTAGCAATCACAAAGTTTTAAAGCAAAAAGTAGATGGGATCAAGTATATGAATTTCTCTTCTTTATACAATTCTATTTTCAACACTCACATTTGTCACAAGTGAGTCTGTGTAATGTGCATATTTTTTTTTTTATTTACTCCTGGATATCCCAATTTCCCTCAATGTAGAAATTGTGTGTAGTTTGATTTGAACCTGAAATCATTTGTTATTCAAGTAAGTTTTTTCTCCACTAGGCTAAGTGTTCACCGCTGTTTAATGTGTTTTTTTTAATAATTCCTTCTTCCTCCGTGTTGTTATCACTTTCAAGCGCTTACAAGGGTCTCTATCTCTATACATCAACGAGAGACATGGCTTAATTAGCTTCAACATCCATTCATTGTCTCGCCCTTCGTAGGTTCCACGACCTTCTCTAGCTTGGTATGATTTTTATTAATATGGTCTAGCCTAACGTGATCTTAGCTATGTTAGTCGTACAAAATACCAATTACATCATCAGAATTTACTCGTCGAATAACATTTTTATTGCAATCCTCTGTTTTAAGCTTTGTTTTGTGGTAGGATGTGACCAGTCTATATATTCAAAGCCTACAATGCTTTTTGCAGGAACATCCTGATTTAACGAAAGGCGAAAAGAAGAAGATTTGCTCATTGATGGACGTGAAAAAGCTGACACCTGAAGCTTGCATCCACGCAGCACAGAACGAGCAGTTACCGCTTCGAACCGTGGTTCAGGTCCTCTTCTTTGAGCAAGTGAGAGCAGCGAAATCCGCCAATGGTAACAGTGGAAGCACAAGATTAACCGGAGAGATCGAGGAAGATTGGGCGGCGGCGCCAACCTCTTCGGAGCACTCCAATAACACTAATAAGCCTTTGGAGAAACAATTAAGGAGCTTGAAGGTCGAGGAGGACGAGCTGCGGAAGAGAGAGGCAAAAACCAGCAACAGCAAGGAGAACAAGAGCAGAGGCAGCGGGCTTTTGTTGCCTTCGCGGTCAAGGAGGATAATAGACAAGTTTTGGGTGATGGGTAAGTTGCAGAATGGAGAGAACAACCGGAGCTCGGAAACTTCGGGGAGTTCGCAGAGCCCACCGGCATCCGCAAATCCTGCAGCTGAAGCTGCGAGGACGGTGAAGTGCTCCGGGTCATCCTCGAGGCAGAGGAGGCACTCTGTTTCTTAGGACATGAAAGTTATCAGATTCCTCTGTTTTCTTTCTTCCCTAGTTAGTGCCTCATGTTGGCCCCTCTGCTCTTTTCCTGAAGTTCAAAATTCTTTCCCTGTTTAAGAGAATGGTTAAAAAGGATGTGAAGATGGTGTTAGGATTACATTGTATTTTAGTTCATCTGTTTGAATTCTGAGTTTTCTTTTTCATTTTTTCGGGTAAATATCACTTGGGTTCCTCTAGTTTGCCCTCTTGTATGCTTAAGTTCTTACTATTTAGAAATAACAATTGAGTCCCTCTAATTTATTGTGATGCACACATTTTTCTACTATGATTGATGAGGACTTAGGTTTACATTTATACAAAGCTTAACTGCTTGATAATCATTTTGTTTAATTCATGAACAATAGGGTTCTAGAGGATAGTAAGGTTGGTCTCTCTTCGTTCAAAAGATCTTTTGAACTCCGTCTAGTATTTTATTTATTGTAATTATTTAATATTTTTTCTTTTTTATGAAATTTTATGTGAATAAAATAACTATTTTATTCTCTTTTAGTGCTTTATTCCACCAAAAACTTAAATTCGGATTAATCTCATTTTTTTTCTATTTGCAATATTAATTGCAACTTTGATGCTCGAGGGTTGAAGGTTGTTTTAACATGAGACGAGAGTTGATGAGGATGGCAAGTAGATACTCGTATTGTTATATTGGTGGTACCTAACCCATCTATCTATTGTCTGCTCTTGCCAGCTTTTGGGACCTCTGCTAAAATGTCTCTATTCTCTCGAAGTACCTTGTTGTTGAGGATCTCGAACCTCTGTTTATTTGGCAGTTTAAAATTAACTTAGTTTAATTTTAAACAGGCACATCACATCACACATAAAATTTAATATTAAAAATTAATTTTATTTCACATCCTACACACATTTCCAAAATAATAACTAACTTATATCACATCCCTCACATATTCCAACAAAATAACTAATTTTATATTACATCCCTCACATATTCCAACATAATAATTAATTTTATTTCACATCATTCACAATTTTTAATAAAAAATATCTCTATTTAAATTTAATTTTAACCTTGTTAAATTTAAATCTTACAAACAAACAGAGTAGAAGTGGTAGCAGTGACAGCACCATCCTCCCGGGAGGAGGCCAAGGGGATGGAAGCATTAGATATGAGGTGTTCAACAAGGAGGTGGACAATGATGATGTGATAGAGAGGAGGAAAGGAGGGGGAAAACGGCACAAGTCACCAATAATAATTAATTTATGGACCTCAATGAAAAGTTTTTATTTTATGGACCAACATAAAATAAGAATATAACTCAGGCAGCTTAGATGCAATTTAACTTAATAAATACTACAATGAGCCTGTCGTTAAACCCTTTAAATTGCTTGAAGTTGAAGGCGCTTAAGAGAGATCTTAACATATAATATATATATATATATATATATATATATTATATTTATGGGTAAATTTCTATTTAGCCTCTGTGGTTTAACCGACATTGACATGCAGGTTCACAATTTTAAAAATATGCCAAATAGGTCCCTAAAATAGTTAAAACTTACTGTATAGTTCACTATGTCTTTCTGTTGACGGTATCCATCAAATAACTGTTAAAATTACAAAAATATTATTTTTACCCTTTCATATTTCCGATCTTCGGTCGCCGCAAGCGTCGACGGCGCGCTAGGCCGCGCGCTACGGTGAACGGCTAGCGGACGCCCACACGTAAGGGCTCCGGCACGCGGGTCGCCCTGGACGCGGTCCTTTTGCGCACGGCGTCGCGTGCGACGTCGACGGCCGTGCCCTGCTTGCTGCTGCGTGTATTTCTCGTACGCCCACGCAGAGTGGTCTGCCGCATGAAAGGGCGAAGCTGGGGTACAGTTGTAATTTTTATATTAAAAAAATTTATAAATTTATTAAATTTAAAAATTATTGATTTAACAGAATGTTTACAGAAAATATTTAATTGCGAACTTTATTGAGAGTTTTTTTATAAATATTAAGAACTACAATGATTTATACAGTTAAGTTTTTGGAAACTGTCTGGCATATATTTTTCAAAAAATTTATAAATCTACATGTTAAGTTGAGTAAATTTTAAAGAGCCTAAGTGGAATTATCCGTTTAATAATATTTCCCAATGGGAGAGCCGTTTCTCACGTAAAGTAAAATATAGTAGGAAAAGTAATTAGTGAAAAATAAAATATGCAAATTACATGAAGGTTCTACTAAACTATTCAAAAATTGCATGAGGAATCATAAAAGATGTGACGAACTTACTGCTAAGAATAACAGCACCAGCAAACTTTAATTAGTATTTTATTTTAAGTTTGGAGGTTTAGTTGCTAGTTATAAATGAAGTAAATTGTTCTACTACTGTGTGATCGTTATGGCATTAATGCTCTAAAAAATTCCATTGAAACAGAATAGGCTTCGATTTTATAATCGTCTATATAATTTTTCTATTGGATTAATTCGAGCAAATCAATACGTTTTGCGCTATCGTTATTGTGAGGTGCTAGTATTTGAGAGGGGCGTGGCTAGAAAAAAGCTTTTTCGAAATTCGCCACAACAATAGTATGGTTCGTTGTGAAACTCATTCGTCAGGGATGCTGCCCTGTAGACCTGTAAGTGGATCGAATTGTTGACCCGATCTGATTTGATTATTGTTTAACTCGACTAAAATTCGATTCGATTCATCTTTTTGTTTTCGAGTTGATCACGGCTCCGTTGTTTCTATGGAATTTCATTCGTAGTTGTCCCTAGAGGTGAGTTTTTTTTTTTCTTCTCTCGAAGAAAATTAAGATAATTTTAAAGCTTTTTCTTAACCAACCCTTAGGAGTGTGAAGCTCTTCTGCTAGAAAATGGAATAATAAAAAAAAAACGGAGAAGAAGAAGACGAAGAAGTAGAGGAGGGAGATATCCCTTTGGCATGAGATTGAGTATCTTCGTAACGTAGAGAAGGCAAAATAGCAGTTTGCTACGTTGAGCATGATTTTCTTGGTTAAAATATTACAAGATGCCAAAGTGTTGCCGAGCGTTAGGCAATGGGAGATACTTTTACTGTCTATTGTTCTTAAAATTTAAAAAAAAAGAGAAATTCTATTTGAAACTAATTCTGAAAATTTTTATCAAGCTGGAACAAAATACAAGCTAAAAGTCTTATTTAGTTCTTCTACATTTGGCTTCTAATGATCCATACAATTTACATGTATCACAGTATACGTGAAATTTTTGAAATTCACAGTAGCCTAAAAAGAAATAATTTTCAATTACAACGAGAATAAAATGACAGTAGTTAAGTGGACACCGATATTAAAACTCAACTATTATTAAATAGTTTGTTTCATCTTAGCAAACGAATGATAGAACACAATGACATTGGACATTACAAATGGACTATTGCTAACACCAAATAAAAAGCTTGTTCAACTATCAATATCTTATATTCTATTAGAAGTTAAGTTTTTTTAACTAATCGCATAATGACTTTTAATTGTACTTGCAGGTACAAACATAATTTTCTAAGTAACGTGCACCAAAACTTAGAGGTTGTGTTTTTCTTTTGATTTTTTGGGGCCGTTTCCATCTCAAAATTCTATGTTACATTTTTTCTTTTACCCTGTGTTTTCATTTTTAATTTTACTATTTGATGTGATATATTCATAAATTTTTAGTTTGAAAAAAAAATCTCACATAAATACTCCCTATTAGCAAATATGATTCATATTCTTGTATATATATAATACCTAATGAGAACAGAGGTAGATTACAAGATAAAAGTGAGATTTCAGTAAACCTAGCTTCGATTTAACCTATTTATAACATTTTTTTATATTTAACTTTATTTATAAATAGATCAAAACATTCAAAATTAGAATCTTCTCATCTGATAAATAAAATAACGAGGACTTGACCCACCGAACTAGTTTCATCGTAATTACTTAAAAATTTGACTTATAAAAATTTATATTTTTTTCTGTGGCTTATACTCAGCATCATTTGCAATCTTTTAGTTAATGAAATTTTGAAAATTGAATATTTAATCAGTTTTGACACACATCAAATAAAAGGCAGGTAAAATTGATATTAAAAAATAAAACAAGCTGAATTTTTTTTAGATTAAAAAAACTGATTAATTTGGTAGAACGTAAACGTGTCGAAAGCTAATCAATATAAGTTTTGATCAGTTAATAATTTAAGAGAACTTGTTTTGCGACTCGAATATTTACTTAAGGCTAAATTATGCTCGATGTTAAATCGAGTTGAATTTGGGTTAGATTTGTGTGGATGCAAAAATTGTAATCGAAAATGAGGAAAATGTCTATTTTGTAGACGTTTAAATGTGAGGAGAAGTTTTCTAAAATTTAAATAAAAGGGAAAAAAATTATTTCCTTAACGTGTCTTTTGGGTATGTTATGCAAATAGAGAAAGGCAGAGTTAATCAGCAAAATAGTCAATAGACCAGAAGAAATTAATTGATACCCTGAAAAAAAAAGACTTGTCATATTTATACTCCAGCGGATGCCTTCCTTCCTCACCGCAACCTCCACTCCGCAATCCGCACGAAGGAGCCCTTTTCTAGAGAGAGAAAGCTTTGGGAGGACTGAGAAGGTCTATGCTATAGAGCGCACGGAGAGAGAGAGAGAAGAGAGAGAGGGAGGAGAGAGGAGGGTGCGCAAGTGGGTGCGCCGTGCGCATTCAATCTTCAAAGTGGGTTGGGTCAGAACAGCGCCGCACCACGGAAAGCGACGGCAGGAGTTCTCTCTCCGCTCTTCGCTTCTCTGTGCGCAAATCTTATTCTTGCGCATTAAGAAGAGGCCAACAAGAAGGTGAAAAGGGGAGAGGGGGAGGGGGGGACCGTGAAGGCGACTTCTCAATATAGTCTCATCATCGCCTCTTTTGGGTTCCCGAGAGAGAGATGAGAGAGAAAAGAGGATGCTGGGTGGGAAGAGGGTGAAGGGTGGGTTCTTTGGGATTTAGGTTTGGCGTTGCGGCAAGTTGGGATTTGGGAGGTCCAAAATGAAAGTTTATTGAAGCTGGGATTCCAAAGCGAACTTGTTTCAATCGGAAGGAAAGCACGCGTTTAGGTGAGGCGCTAATAAGTTTTCTTCTGTTTCTACGTCCTTTCTTCCTCCATTATTTCCATCTTCTCTTCTCTTCTTCTTCTTCTCTAGGCTCCTTCAGCCTTGCTCGACTTTCCTTATTCTCTCTTTATTCCTGCGAATTACTGAGGAAGCCCCCGCATTCTCTTGTTCATTAGCTCCAGCAGAACGGAAATAAGCTAAATGTTTTATAGATACATAATTAGAAGATTTGCAAGTGTGCATTTTGATAATCGGGATTTGGTTTGCAATTAATTTCATCTTGCTAAACAGAGTTAATTTTTTAGTGGAGGAGTTGAAAGGGTTGTCGCCTTTCAGGTTGTAAAAATGTAATGTTTTTTATAATTTTGAGAGGCCACCAATAGCACTGAAATGTGCTATATATTCTGCCCCCTTGTGTTTCTACGTGGAAGCAGAGCCTGCTTTTTTGGCTGCCAGTGCTCCCCATTGTCTTGCTCTTCATTTGCCGTTTTTGTCCATTAATATGGACATTTTGATGCAGATCTTTATCTTTTTCCTTTTCATTTTTCTTGCATTTGTTCTATAGTCTAGAGGTAATGAGACATGGAATGTCTTATCCCGTCTGGTTGTCTATGAAATATTTAGTCATAGGAATAGGACATAATGCCATGTTCTCAGAGTCAGAGCAGAAGCAGAGCATCTCCATAGTTTTTTCCTGTTTAATTAACATATCACCATTAAAAGTAACTTCTTTGTTTAGCTCAAGTGAGTTTCAAGCCCTTGAGTATATGACCAAAAATTTGGTCAATTTTTTTGATCCCCAACTTATCTTTATCGTCATTTTTGTATAATAGAGGTCGGCGATGTCCCTTCATCTTAATGCCTATGGTGCTGCAAACTAATCTGGGCCGGCTCTATCTTGATACAATTATTCCCTCTATCTTAGCATCTGCTCTCAACTAACACTGCATGCACTCCTGTATAATATAGCTGGTTGGATATTGATCTTATGAGACATCTTCTTCAACTTGGCAAGCAATTTCTAGAATCTCTTTGGCAACAACTTCAAACTATTAATAAGTATGGCTATTTTAAATTTTATGATCTCCGTTTACGTTTAAGCAGCTTAAAATCAAGCATGTTACATTTAAGAAGCTTTAAGGGATTTTTTTGAGCTTCATAAGTGCTCATAATCAAATAGCACGCTTTAAATTGTTTTTGCGTCGTAAAATCGGCTTTTGGATGCGGTTTAACATTTTAAAAGCCACACGACACTACAGTCCATTTGACGAGCTGCTTTAAATTTAAGCAGCTTAAATTTACCAAATTGATATAGTTCGTGTTTGTGAGGATTAATGCCATGTGAAGCTGGTTGTTTGTTGTATCCTTAAATTGTTTGCCAGGCATTCTAATTTTTTTTCTGAAAAATAGTCTCTTTTCATTCTATTTTTCGCGATGCTTATCATAGAAGAAACTATCTATTACTCAGATTGGTCGTCAGAACTGGTGACGATGTATGTCGTTTGTGTCGCTGTGGTGAATCTTACTTGCACAAGGTAGGATCATGTCTAATCCAATAAGAATCACATTGCTTGCTTTCGTTTTTTCGTGTGAACATGAATTGCCAAACCACTTCATCCAATTATCACACTATCTGAGCTTCCTTTCTTAATTATATCTTTTTCTGAGATTTAATTCTATATGTGGTTCTCTTCTTTGAGTACCGGTTTGCAGAGGACTAATCCTACAGGCGGCACAGCGATGGAACAGATGAGATCAGCTTATGCACCGATATCTCCGGAGGTCCTATGGCAATTAGAAATGTGTGCTAAATTCTGCGTATGGCTGATTGTCACATCTCAGTGCTACATGTGTCGCTGAGATGCGCGGCTGAATACTTGGAAATGACGAGGAGGTCGAGAAGGGAAATCTATCTAATAAGATTGAGGTTTTTTGAATTTCTCCTGTCCAGCCATCTTGAAGGATTCCATCGTCGTTCTCATCCACAAAGCCATTAGTCACCTTGGTCTGAGGAGGGCTCAATGCCATCATCGTCGATGTATAGATTCGATCGCCTTGAACCTCGGTGGATCCTTCGAATGATGGAGGTTGGTCATATACACCTATAAAGCTTTACAGCTTCAGATCATATAAGTTGAGTTCCAGCCGAAGATTCATTCCAGTTCCTAGAGACATAGGTGGGTTGAATGATATTTAACGAGCGCGGGAGTTATTGATCTCTACTTAAGAGAGTAATGGCGTAGATATAAAAATCTAAGAGGAAGTTATGTCTTTCTGATCTGATAATGGAAGCTCTAAAAGCTTATGCAATGAGATGTGCCCGACTCCTATGAATTCTATAGTTCTGAGGAATCCATGAGAAGGAGCAAGTCTCTTGTAGAGACAATTATATCTGCTTTTTGCCCGCCGTAATGGTTCGGGTTTTTCATGGATTTCTGTTAGAAGTTATTGAAGTGTCATCTTGGTTGATGCCGGCGAGTTTTTTGGAAAGAAGAGCTGATGAATAGATAAGTAAACAGTTGGATAAAGCACCAGTTAAGGATCTGTTAATACCATCTAAACGCAAATCGGGTGACACACTATTATGATGTTGAAGCTAGTGCAGAGCTTAGTTAGGGCGATTTTATGATGAAAGAGACGGGTTCGAGAGATGGTAGTTATGCCGAGTGTGAGAAATAGAGCAGGAGGGCTAATTTTAGCCGCGTTTCTTTTGGTTAGCCGTAGGGTAGATTGATTGACTGTTACCATCGTGGAAAATCGGGAAGCGATCCAATTCTTTTTGTTTGTCGAGCTTCGTTGATCTTTGCACAATCGCTTACCGGAATGTGGCACGGCCTTACAACACGATGGATGTACACCGCCATTGATTATCTTCCTCAAGGTGTGTTTTCCATTCTAATTAAATGACTAGCAATCACAAAGTTTTTAAAGGAAAAAAAGTAGATGGGATCAAGTATATGATTTCTCTTCTATTTAATACAATTCTCTATTTTCAACACTCACATTTGTCACAAGTGAGTCTGTGTAATGTGCATATTTTTTTTTTTTATTTACTCCTGGATATCCAATTTCCCTCATGTAGAAATTTGGTTGTGTAGTTTTGATTTGAACCTGAAATCATTTGTTATTCAAGTAAGTTTTTTCCTCCACTAGAGCGCTAAGTGTTCACCGCTGTTTTAATGTGTTTTTTTTAAATAATTCCTTCTTCCTCCGTGTTGTTATCACTTTTCAAAGCGCTTACAAGGGGTCTCTTTCTCTATACATCAACGAGGAGACATGGCTTAATTTAGCTTCAACATCCATTCATTGTCTTCGTCCTTCGTAGGTTCCACGACCTTCTCTTAGCTTGTAATGATTTTTATTAATATGGTCCTACGCCTTAACGTTGATCTTAGCTATGGTACTAGTCGTACAAAATACCAATTACATCATCAGAATTTTAAACTCGTCGAATAACATTTTTAATTGACCTCTTGTTTTAAGCTTTGTTTTGTGGTAGGATTGTGATCAGTCTATATATTCAAGTCTACAATGCTTTTTGCAGGAACATCCTGATTGTAACGAAAGGCGAAAAGGAAGAATTTGCTCATTGATGGACGTGAAAAAGCTGACACACCTGAAAGCTTGCAATCCACGCAGCACAGAAACGAAGCAGTTACCGTTCGAAACCGTGGTTCAGGTCCTCTTCTATTTGAGCAAGTGAGAGCAGCGAAATCCGCCAATGGTAACAGTGGAAAGCACAAGATTAACCGAGAGATCGAGGAAGATGGGCGGCGGCCGCCAACCTCTTCGGAGCACTCCAATAACATAATAAGCCTTGGTGGAGAAACAATTAAGGAGCTTGAAAGGTCGAGGAGGATTGCAGCATGCGGAAGAGAGAGGCAAAAACCAGCAAAGCAAGGAGAACAAGAGCAGAGGCAGCGGGCTTTTGTTGCCTTCGCGGGTCAAAGGAAGGAATTAATAGACAAGTTTTGGGGTGATGGGTAAGTTGCAGAATGGAGAGAACAACCGGAGCTCGGAAAAAACTTCGGGGGAGTTGCAGAGCCACGGCATCGCGCAAATCCTGCAGCTTGAAGCTGCGCAGGAACGGTGAAGTGCTCCGGGTCATCCCTCGAGGCAGAGGAGGCACTCTGTTTCTTAGGACATGAAAGTATCAGATTCCTCTTGTTTTTCTTTCTTCCCTAGTTAGGCCTCATGTTGGCCCCTCTGCTGCTTTTCCTGAATGTTCAAAATTCTTTCCCTGTTTAAGAGAATGGTTTAAAATAGGATGTGAAGATGGTGTTAGGATTACATGTATTTTTAGGCTCATGCTGTTTGAATTCTTGAGTTTTTCTTTTTCATTTTTTTGGTAAATATTCACTGTGGGTTCCTCTAGTTTGCCCTCTTGGTATGCCTTAAGTTCTTTACTATTTTAGAAATTACCAATTGAGGTCCCTCTAATTTATTGTGCCATGCGCACTTTTTTTCTTTCTATTGCAATATCTAAGTTTACTGCAAACTTTGGCATGCGTCGAGGTTGGAAGGTTGGTTTAACTATGAGACGGAGAGTGATGAGGATGGCAAGTTAGATCTCGTATTTATTACATTGGTGGTACCCTAACTCATCTTTATTGTCTGCCCTTGCTGAAAGCTTCCTCTTGCCAGCTCTGGGATCTTCTGCTAAATGTCTCCATTTACTCTCAGAAGCACCTTTGTTGGTTGACGACCTCGAAAGTGCGTAGCACTATCCGCCTAGGGAGGAGGCCAAGGGGATGGAGGCACTAGACATGAGGTAGCAATTGATAATTGAATAGAGAGGATGGAAAGGAGGGGGAAAAACGGCACAAGTCACCAATAATAATGCAATTTATGGAACCTGCATGAATTTTTTTTTATTTTAATGGACAAACATAAAATAAGAATTATAACTCAGGCAGCCTTAGATGCAAATTTAACTTAATAAATACTATTAATGAGCCTTGTTCGTTAAAACCCTTTTAAATTGCTTTGATGTTGAAAGGCGCTTAAGAGAGATCTTAACATATAATATATGTATG
>KZ451963.1:1005368-1078933 GCA_002786265.1 Apostasia shenzhenica
TATATATATATATATATATTAAACCTCGAGCCGGATGGAGTCGAGCTTACCCGGCTCGAGATCGGCTAAAAAAAAATTGAAATTCGATTCTTTTTTGAGCTGGCTCGAAAATGATCGAAATCGGCTTGAAGTCGAACCCAATTCACTTCGACCTAATTTCGAGTCGATTGAAATGTGATTGATCCGATTTCGAGCTAGTATTGGCTCGGCTCGAAATCGGAAAGATAGCAGCCCTACGTATGAAGTCAAATCTATTTATCAAACAAATCCTATCTGTAATTACATCATAAATATGATTGCAGTTCAAATTGGTGGGACTTTAAGTCGAGTCCTTCTATTGCACGATTTGAAGTCGAAGCTAATTTCGAACTTTTTTTTTGAATTCTTTAAATGCAAAAATGGTTTGATAATCTAAAGCTGCTTCAAGATCAGAGTGATATTAAATTACGGTGATGTTATGATGTTTTTTAGATAAAATAATTATTTAATTTGATATTATTATATTTAAATATTATCAAATTAAGTTAAATATTTAGATATCGTGAAATAAAAAAAATTCTTAGAAGAGCTCATTGTGAATAACAATTATATTTCAATCTATAATATAATAATATTTAATTAAGAATAATAATTGATAAATAATATAATTTTTTAAATAATATTTATATTTAGATTATATTAGTGGAATTATTATATTATATTAATTATATTAATATTTTAGATTGCATTAATAAATTCGAGTTCTCTAAAATTTTAATCGGATCAATTAACAGTTGGGACAGAACGGAACCCGCAACAGAATCGGCACCCAGGCTAGGGAACCACCGCCTTTTCGGTCAGGGAAGCATGGCGGCGGCGGCGGCAACCGCGGCGGTGGTGCTGGGAACGATGGCGCCGTTCCCTTTCTACTACTTTCTCTGGAGCTATCCTCAAGCGTGGGTGAACCTATGCGGGAAAGGAGTCGATCCTTGTCATCGAATGGCCCAGATCTCGCATGCCTTGAAGCTCGTGCAGTTCGCCTCTATCCTCCTCGTTGCTCGCTTTTCATGGCCTCCTTGGTACTACATCGTCCTGCTCTCTCTTGGCCAGTACCTCAACTTCAAGTAAGCTTGCTCCCGTGATTCTTCCTCTTGTCTTTTCGAACGCGTACCTTCTCCTTTCTTGCTTTTCTTTCCTGCTTTCTCTGCACATTATCTATAAAGAACTGGAACTGCCATCAGGTGCAATTTGTGTGATTAATTGATGACAGTTCGATTTTGGAATGCATCATATCCTGATTAATGCAAATGGTTGATATTTTATTTTTTTTGATAAAGTGAGCAATATGAAGAAAACATCTTGTAGAATTTACTAAGCTTATTAGATAGGGGAGCGGAATCAGAGCAATGTTCTTCTACATTTGTGAACTAATGATGCGAACGATTGTAAACTAAATCATTGTATGGAGTTGCTAATGTTAATGTTGGTTGGATGAACCTAATTTTTTGGAAAGAAAAGATGAGATGTAACCATGATCTGAAACAGGGAGAACTAAGGTTAACTACGTTTGGCATACTATTGCACAATTAGGCAACTTGAAGTTGAAGAGTGTTGTAAGTCGAGAAATAAACAAAATTCTTATTGCATTTGGAGTGCAGCGTGTGTTGAACACGTGTATGATGAGAAATAAATCAATAGTATGAACATAGTAATACAATTGGTTCACGCAATAAAAGTTTAACATAGATATGGCTTAAGCAGGATGTTTATGAATGTAATGGAATGATGCATTGACAAATAATTATAAATGAGCCTATTCCATATGGAATTATAAGTACAAAAATGGGGAGAATGTTCATAGACCTAGTTTTCTAAAAGGAAAATTATTTTGAGATTCAATATCGTGAAGTCAGTTTGTAGAGAACTTGTTCAAGTAACATAAGCAATAAATTTAAATAGAATTCCTAGGATTTGATGTTAAAGGGAAATTGTAAGTATTTTATTCTCAATATAAAATTGAGTAGAAGAAGAGCGCCCTTGTAACTTTAGTACTAGACACGGAGAGGCTCTCACTATAGAACACAACACTCTGATGACTTTAATTGGAGAAGATGATAGGTGCTTACTCGAAAAGCCTAAAACATCTTTTATTATAGTGGAGACAATGGTATAAAAGAATGGTCCTCAAAATATCCTTGATTTTGATAGCAATTGAAAGAAGGTTGTTCTGTCTCCCTCATATGTCATTGCGTAGAATATTGGTGAAATCTCTGAGGAACTTCTCGTAGATATGTCCTTGTCTGAAAGGCTGGTAAAAATCAAAGAAATTCATCTTTTCTACTTCCACATTTTTTTGATGTCTAATAATTCGTTTTTCCAGAAACAAGTTCCGAGTAAACTGTGCACAACTACACTCTCATCGCTCATATATTGAAAGTATCTTGTTGTCAAATAGCTTCTCCAAGGTGTTGTCGAAGAATTCAAATCGTATCCAACATGTAGAGTAAGCATACCTTTTATGAACTTCCAAAGTATGAATAGAGATTCAATTTTTCCACCTTACAACAACAACCACCACCACTAAGTCTTAATCCCACTAGGTGGGGTTGGTTACATGAATCCTTTATTTCTATTGCACTTTATCAATTACCAAATTCTTATGTAAGTTTAAGTAACTAAGATCACTCCTTATAGTTTCTTGCCATGTCTTCTTTGGTCTCCCTCTTTCTCTTTGTACATGGGCAAGATCCAATAGCTCGATTTTTCTAACTGGAGCTTCAATCGGCCTATGATTTATATGTCCAAACCATCTGAGCCGACTTTCTCTAAGTTTATTCTTAATTGGTGCAATACCAACTTTCTTTCGGATATACTCATTTCTATTCTATCTTTTTGTGTATATCCACACATTCATCTTAGCATCTTTATTTCTGTAATATTTATTTGGCGCAAGCTGCAGTGCACCTATTGTCCATGGGGCATAATTTTTCCACTTTCATATTTGTATTTTTGGTGCAAGCTGCAGTGTATCTACTCTCCAGGGGGCATTATATAACCTGAAACCTACATATGACGCTCAAACAATAACTTCACTATTAACAACATATTAGATAAATTGCTAACATCAGGTCATACTAAAGAAAATGCATTAGTAATCCTATTGTGGTACTATTGACAAAGTCTTCTTGTTCTTCTAGGATCTGCATCAACTTCGACTTCTTGTATTTTGTGTTGCAAGGGAGAAGAGCATATTTGTCCTCTTATTAAAAAATTACCTAGACTGATTCGTTGCACTCAGGGAAAAAGTAATCCTCATTCTTTTTGTTTGTAAAATTGTTATATGACTTCATGCATCATTTGTTTATGCTTAGCATTATCTGTTCATCTGTCTTGTATAATTTGGTTTTGAAAATGAACGCAACAGATGAAAAGAATAATGTATAATATTATCCTTACGCTTTTCCAACTATGAACATGATTTCTTGGCACCGTAGATTTTTTTAGCTCAACTTAGGTGCATGGTGCATGTTATCAAGCTAACTTAGATGGTGAATACGCAGCATATTGACATGAGACATGAGCGATATATAGTGTTTTCGGCATTATTACTATGTATATACTATGTATAAGCATTTTTTTTAATTAAGCATAAGAGTTGAACATTTTAGGACAATATCATATTTATATGTAGCACTATGTTGTTTATACGTGGTAATTTCTTGTTGCATTTGAACAAGATATTGCTACGTATACAAGGATCTCACTTGAGAATTGTATGAGTGCTACATATAGGAGTTCGGCGTGCTAGAACAGAATCTTGCCTATACATAACACTATCTTGTTTACACGCAGCAGTATATGAGTAGTTGGATATTCTAGGACAATATATTGCTTATACATAGTAAAAAGTTAAAATGCCATTTCTCACTCCTTTTTTGCTTTGCTCTATTGCCAGCTTTTGCATGTCTACATGTTACACATTTATTGGTCCACGACCATCAGATGCGTCCCGAACTTAATAATTTCTCAATTACTAGTTTCTTACGTTCTTTTCTTTCATCATACTTCATGTTCCACGAGGTTTCAAGGGGTTAATTAAGTTTTTAACTAAAGGAAAATAAGGAAACGAAATCTTGAGCTTAAATTGTAGCAGTAATAATCTGTTAACGGGCCTGCTTGTTTGTAAGGTTAAATTTAACAAGGTTAAAATTAAATTTAGATAGAGATATTTTTTTATTGAAAATTGTGAATGATGTGAAATAAAGTTAGTTATTATGTTGGGATATGTGATGGATGTGATATAAGTTAGTTATTATTTTAGTAATGTGTGTAGGATGTGAAATAAAGTTAATTTTTAATATTAAATTTTATGTGTGATGTGATATGCCTGGTTAAAATTAAACCAGGTTAATTTTTAACGGCCAAACAAACGGGGCTTTATTGTTTAAAGCCTAACTCCCAAAATCTTCTGCATTTCAGAGTGTATCAATTACTTGGCGAGGCTGGCACCTATTACGGAGTCCGGTTTGGGAAGAACATCCCATGGGTCATGGAGTTCCCATTTGGGTACATAAAAGATCCTCAGTATGTGGGAAGTATCCTCAGCCTTGTTGCCTGCTCATGTTGGGTGCCATTGAAGTACCTGCTCCTATGGATTCTTGGCTACATGTTCATGATGCGAGTCGAGTCGATGGAGGACCCTGCAACTCGAGCCAAGCCTTTCTCATGAAGATTTGAACCTCGGCTCTCCATCGGGAGGTAACATTCTTATTGAATTTCGGGAACGACGGTTTATGATAGAACTGGACTTGCATGGTAAACTAAACCTGTGTAGAGAGATTTTTTGAGTGCTACTTCACTTTCTAACGATGCAACAATGATGCAAGCAATCTTTCGCGTCTTCTTTTATTTTAGGTGTTAAATGATCTTCAAATTTTTTTTAAAAAAAAAATTCTTTGTACTATTTCTATAGTTGAATAAGAACACACCAAAAATTATATATCGTGGCCTTAACTCAATACGGTACAATAACACGATTTTATTTATAAATCTATGTCAACAAACAGTTTAAAAAGAAAGTAACGGCTTATCTAATTAGCTTAAAATTAATCTTATTAATTTTAAAGTTAATTTGAAATTTACATATTGTATTATACATAAATTTTAATATTAAAATTTAATTATATTTCATATTATATACATACATATCAAAATAATAATTAACTATATTATATCTCACATACAATGTAATAATTAATTTATTTTATATTTTACATAATTTTAATAAAAAATAATATAAAAAACTCTTAATAAAAAATTTTATTTAAATTTAATTTTATCAAATTTACTCCAAAATATGTTTATGTATGGATTAAAATATACTATATATGAGTTAAAATATATTATGTATGGGGTGAGATATGCTACTTATGAATGAAAAATTTATAAAGTATAGTGATCTAAAATTTACTATACCACGTAATTGGAATATGTTGCGTGCGAGCTAAAATATATTTCATATTTGTTGGAATTATGCTACACATTAGTTGAAATATATTACATATAGCAAAACTGTCTATGATAGTAGAGAAATATTTATACATAATTTATTTCACAGATGATGCCAATTCTCGTTTTTTTTTTATCATGGATTATGTATGTTGATGCATTGCGCGTTGATAGACTCTTGAATATTTAATGCGATATGTTGCCCAAACTCAAAAAAATCGGAGAAGTGGATGAAGAGTTTGGACAGACTTGTGTACAAAGAAAGGAGGGATTGAGCTGCTACAAGACAGTGGCGGAGCCGCATGGGAGTCAGGGGTGCAATTTTTTTTTGTTTAAATACACTTAAGTTTTTTTTTAATTTTAGTTTCGAATTTTGTGTAATAAATATCATATCATTAATTATGATAATAAATTAAAAATATTAAAATAACAAATTATTTAGATAATTTATAATTTTAATTTTTCATAAATTATTCAACATATAAATTATATAAATAAATTTTATACTAGTGAAAATTTATTCAATTTAAAGAATTTATTTATGTATTTTATATTTAAATTAAAAAATTATTATATATCTTTAATTAATAATCAATTAATTGATCATAATTTAAATATTTAATTTACTAAATTATTTAATAAATTAATATTTAATTTACTAAATTAGTTAATAAATTAATATTTAATTTATTAAATAAATTTAGTGTATTAAAGTTTTAATTTATGAGTAGCTATTTTATTGGTTAGCTGTTTGAGGTATGCAATAAAACTCTTAAATTAAAATCTTTTATTTTAAATAAAATATATTAAAAATTTTAAATTTTGTTTTTATAATTTAAATAATTTTAAAATTATAATATTATTATAAATAGTTTATTTGACCCCCTAGTTTTAGGTATTGAGCTGCCACAAGTCACAAGATGATGACTAATGACAAAAGGAGAAAGAAGGGGGGGTTAGATTTTTGAGTTATGGGACTTACTTGTGTATATTAGGAAATTATTATGATTTAGATATTTAATAATTAGTAAATAAGATTTTTGTCCGTATTACGCAAATAGTGATCCCGAGTTTTGCTACACAATTCTAATAACAAGTTAATACATTTGACCGATTACAGTTTTGAGTTTTAATTCACTAAATTATTCAATATATTATAAATTAATCTACTGAATAATCGAATAGATTAAATCTTAAAATTACAATCTTTCAATATATTAATTATTTATTAAAATTGCATAACTTTTTCTCATATATTTATCTAAACCACCTCCACAACTAAAGCAAATGCATCCCTCAAAACTATAAAAGATCTCATAAAGATGAAAGAATAATGTTCACAGAACTGCGTTAGGATCACAAGAAAAATTATCACAAAAAAAAAATCTACTCAGTTGCAAACTATCAAACCGCATTCAAATGTCTCATAAAAGATGATTATAATATTGGAGCACTTTGACATCTTGGTTTTAAAAAATATCAAACTCATCACCTTATATTAATATTGACATTTAAATCTTATTTGATTTGAGAGCTAAATTTTAAATAATAAAAAAAATAAAATAAATTTAATTCTAATATTTATATTTATATTGAATATAAAATAAAATTATTTTTTATAATTAAAAATTTATGTTAACTTGAACTAACGAGCCGGTCCTTTCACGAAAGCTGAACAACCAAACACCCATTTCAAAATTTTGGAAGGGAAGAAATCTTCTATAATGATCAATGGAGATAAAATAGTAAAAGATTAAAAGAACTTATTTGACGAATCAACTGACGAAAAACTGTATCTACTTCTATTATATCATAGAACTAACAGACTAAATTGATCGAGAATTTTTGAAAACAAAAAGACCAAAATATTACGAACCTCAATATTGAAAGGTAAACTGCATTTTATCCTGTTTCAAACTGTCTGTTAGCCCAACTCAAGTGTGATGTTGAAAATAAACGATTTTTCACTACTATTACATGGAGTGCAACATAAATCTAAGGTAACATATGAATCGTAAATATAACTGAAAAAGATATGGAAGTTATCTATCAAGAAACCTTTCAAAAATATATAAAGCAATTTGCAGTAGAAGTCAAGCCTGATCGTATTTCACTTTCTAGCAAAACCAGTAAACTGCTTTCGTTGTTTGTAACTATGAATCTTTTCTGAGCTAGGCTGGCCGGTAGAATCTTCGTACTTCTTCTCCAAAGCCTGTCGTCAATTTTGACAAACTGGTAAATAATAGAAGGAAATATTTCGTTTGATTCTATAAATATTTAAATTTGAAGACAAAAATACTGGAGCATTTGGTTCAATGTTATTTTAATGTTATGTTATGTTATCTATATATTATAATATTTAAATGTCATCGTTTAAGTGACAATTACATAAATTTTTAAAAAATTATTTAAACATATCATCAAAATAAACAATCGTTTTCTCAAAATAATATGACATAGCATCAAAATAACATTGAACCAAATACCCTTTGTTAGAACCTTCTCTAACACCCCTTGCCGAACAGCAGCTCAACAGCCCCAAGTCGAAGAGCAGCTCAACAGCAGCCCCACGTCGAAGAGCAGCTCAACAGCCCCAAGTCGAAGAGCAGCTCAACAGCCCCAAGTCGAAGAGCAGCTCAACAGCAGCTCCTTGACAAACAGCTGCTCAACAGTAGCCCCAAGTCGAAGAGCAGCTCAACATCCCCAAGTCGAACAGCTGCTCAACTGCAGCCCCACGTCGAAGGGCAGCTCAACAGCAGCTCCTTGCCAAACAGCTGCTCAACAGCAGCCCCGCGTCGAAGAGCAGCTCAACAGCCCACCAGATCGTACTCTCCGTACTACTATGTCAACTCAGCATTTAAGATAGTATGAGAGTTCACTCCCTAATCGTCCTTTGTAAGAATAGGTGTCAGATGTGACAGACTACCTATTATACCCTCTCCTCCCCAGGCTATAAAAAGGGGACTCAGGCTCTCCAACAAGAGGCCACTCTTTCTCCTCCCTCTCTCTCTCTTGTACTCTTTTGGTCTCCCATGAGAGACCCTCAAGCTTTGTAAGAGGAGATGGAATTAGTGGATTCAAATCGCCTGGACGGCGTCGTGGTTTTTCCCCCGGACACTCGGGTTTCCACGTAAAAATCGTCGTCTCATTTCTCTCTGTGGTGGTGGATTTTTTGCATCAACACCCTCTAAGATCTTTTTTTGAAAAATGCAAGTAGTAGTACATGAATTTAGGCACTAGTGCTTACATATATCACAAGTTCGAATTACCATGAGCTTGTTATAGTTGTTAAATAACAAAATCTCACATAAGCCATCATCGTACACGTAGCACAGAAAGATCAAGACATGATGAAAGATCAGATGCACGTGTGGAGTAGCAAATTCCTTTGACTGGGATCTTTTGACCAGACACCGTTTCGACCAGCATTAGCCTCTTCAACTGAACAAGGATCTTGACCTCTTAATCAATTTCGACTAGACCTAACACATAGCTCTACCATTTGACGGTTAAAAAAAACCGTAATAATGAAGGCATGGACAATCACCCAATAGTCTTAAGCTACTGGCATTACTACTAGGGCTGTTAAAATTTGACTCAAATTGTACTCGATTTGAGTCACGTAGAAGACTTGAATTATATTGCGAATCGAATTTTAATCAAGCTAGACTCGCTCAAAATGATTTTTCGAGTTGACTCAAAATATATATTATACATAATTAGTGCTATTGTAAACATGAACATTGATTGGTTGTGGTGGTTAGCTTCACTCTTTACATATTAAACAATCCAAGTTCAATTCCTACAGCAAGTATACCCTTATTTTTCATTTCTTTTAATTAAATATAATAACATAAAATAAAATAATATTAAAGATAAAATTTATTATTAATATAAGTTAAAAAAAATTATTTTGAGTCAATTCAAACTTGATTCATTTTGAGTCGACTCAACTCAAACTCAAATTATCGAGTTAAAAATATTCGAGTCGAGTTCAAGTTAAAACTTGCTCGAACTCTACTCGTTAACAACCCTAATTATGACCAAACTCCTATATAATGGTCAACAACATTCACACCTACATTCACTCTTTCAATGTAAGGACTGTTAAGGTCTAACGATAGCTCGTATAAGTACATGTAAACCCCTATGTTGGGGACCAGATCTTGAGTTCACTATCCCCAGTGTAAAGCTTAAGATTCTATCATCTATACTCTCCTATAAACCAATAAATTCATTTTTGCAAAGTTACATATGTTCCAAGCAATGTAAATAATGTGACCGATTTTCTAACATACTATGCTACATTAAGTAATTTTTATTAGAAAAGAGGTATGCCGCTTTCTAATCAATTTTTGTGTCTTTGAAAGAGATGTTGAATGACTCTTGTACTTCATGCCTTAATTTAATGCTAATTGGTAAAGCCAACTTTCTAAACCGGTAAATTCTTTAAGTTACCTCAACTCGATGCCGTGGTTTTTTCCAATTGGGTTTTCCACGTAAAAACCGAGTTCTATTTCTTTTCTTTTCTTTTGATATTACCCATCCAAAGGAACGTTCGTCTAATTAACTATTCCAAAATTTCGGCAACAACAGTTTGGAAACTTTATCAACAGTTATCAAGGGGATCATTCATCACCATCTATAATTGAAATCCTAGAGACGCTGTAATTTGCTTTATGTTCTATGATGTACACTACATATCAATATATTAACATTAGTATGATGCCACATACTCAATTAGCGGTATTCAACACAATTAAAACAGGCATCAGTAGAACACCACACAAAAATCCATTCAAAAAAGTTCCAATCTAATGGAACAATCCACTTCAGCAATTAGAGGTTGGAAAAGTCGTGCGAAACTGCTTGAGTTCTCATTTTGTTTGGTAGAGAACTCAAACATAAGATAAAGTTTTCTAACCTAATATTTAATTCTAGTTTTCTACAAGACGATAAAAGTGGAATATTGAATTAAACTGAAAGCAAAACTGAACTTATACATGTCCAAGAGACATTAAGTTGGTCAAGCATGCATCTTAGTCATTTTCCAATCACACTTTAAATCCGAAGAGTGATTTAAAGTTATCAACAGATTTTTAAAGAATTAATGATTTTTTCACTATATGGAAGCTGACATGACCTTCATGCACTGAGAAAGTCCTTATATTTTGTTTTGATCAAATAAAAATATTTATTGACGTTGACAATAAAAATACATCACTCTGTATGATCTCCAGCATTGGAGAAATTGCCGCCCATAGTGCTCGAACCTAGTGCAAGCTTAGGAAAAGAAGGAAGAAAATATAGAAAACAAAAAAAGGAAAAAAAAAATTAAAAGATAAATTTTTATGTGGTAATTCCCTAGCTGAGAAAAACAACGCTCTTGATGTGGGTGACTTGAAAGCTCCACTGTCATCACAAATCAAAGTACAAGAAAAAATGTACATAAACACAACCACTTAAGCTTCTTGTATACATGGAATCTAGGGGAAGTAGGAGCAAGAAGAATACATAAGATATTGCATAATGGGATATATCCTCGTAAAATAGATTCCATCAAGCCTAGTGGGAAAATATAAAAACAGAGAGAAGCTGAGGTCTCTTTCCTCACTATGTCAGGGCTCTTATGTTACAGTCACGAGACGTCTAGTCCTCCCTATGCCAATCAAGAAATCCGATCTATTTAGGAGTTTCTAGCTGGGGACGATGAACGACTTGAATCCTTTGAAGATTTAGAGATCCATCTTGTGCCGATGTGTTGCTCATCTATTGATTTTTGTGTGGCGATAAGAAATGAAGGAATACACAAATACGTAGAAAAGCCGGTAGCTGTGTGTAGAAAAGTCGTGATTGTACCTTGATCAAATGATGGATAAGCTCATGTCTGTGGTACGATGTCACTTGAGTGAACAAATTGTACCCAAGTTAAATAGAAGTTTGTAAGCTATGATACCCATAAACCTCATAGAGAACCTACAAGATAGGTCTAGAAGAAGTATGGTGTATGGCTGTATGCCTATACATAATTCTTGGATGAAGTGTGACTAATCCTTCCGGCCGGTGATTAGGACCAAATTGCCTTGGTTGGTTCTCATTGGAATGGTTCCACTGTCATACTTGATTTATCGAACCGATTCATGTAGAGATAGACGTTTACATGAGGGCTTTCGAATTTGGGCGAGAGCTGAGTGATGATTGAAAGTTTGTGAAGAATCAAGAACTAGGCACTTGTTAGCTGATGGGCGGTGATTGGTTGCCAGCAAAGGTGGAGTGGATTCCTCAGTGGGTAATGAGCCAAGGTTGAGGCCCAATCATCATGGGAAGTTGACTGTGATGGAAACCATAAGCAGAATTCTAAAGGAGCTTCAATAAGACTGAGTCAGGGAGGGTTTTGGCTCTAGTGGTAGTGTTCAAGAAGAGCTGGGAGGAGTGCCATTGTTCCACTCACAAAGAATGCCAAATGCACGTAAGTTTGGTGGATGAAATGAAAGAGGATGACTGGAATGAGTTGACTAGCACTTGCCCTCCTTTGATGCCGAACACAAGCAAAGGGGCATCGAGAGAGGATGGAGACAACAAGACATCTAAGATGAGGTCCTCTATCTCTTCTAAGGCCTTATTTAGTTGGAGCATAAAAAATCACCAATTTCTTTTAAAAGCATTTCTATCAATATATTATATTTATTTTACATCATACATAAATTTAAATATTAAAAATTAACTTCATTTCACATCATACACAAATATCAATATTAAAATTTAACTTTATTTTACATCCTACACACACTTCAATAAAAAAATAATTTTATTTCACATCTAATACAAACCTCAATAATAAAATAATTTTATTTCACATCATAATATTAAAATAAATTTCTCTCCCTATTGCAAAATTTTTTTAAAGCGTCTCAATATACTCTAACCAAATAAGAATTTGATCGATGATATGCCTACGGTTCTAGCGTATTGGTGTGTGGCCATGAGTTTGAGGAGTGTGTTTGCATAGGGGGTTAGGTGTCATGTATGTGGCTAGGACATTTGCCCTAAATGAGTGCACTCCAGGTGCTCAGGAAATGTTTAGGAGAGAACAAAGGCTACAACTAGAGACTTCTACAGCAAAGTATCTCAAAAACCAGCTTGAAAATGGGGAAAGTGTGTTGACATCTCTTCATTTGAGCATCCTCTAAAAATGTTTTGGCTGACAGAGCTGTGCAATTGAATTAGGAGGGCATTGCTAGGATAATTGCAAATGCCTTTGATGGGAAATCATTTCATGATGACTCCCATTCAACTTCCTTACAACTGAGCTTAACAAGAGATGGGGCCAGTATGAGGACTTTCAGTTATTGGATGTGGGCAACGACTGTTTTGTCTATTGATTTAGTAAAAAAGAAGACCAAAATGTAATTTTGAGAGGGTCGGCGCGAGGGGGGGGTTTGGTTTTTGGTAGGCGTCTTCACACCGCCATGGGTTAGGTTTCCAGAGTTACCATTGGATCACTGAGATCTCCAGAACTAGGCTCAAGTTGCCTCCACAGCGGAGCTCCTCTATGGGTAAATCCATGCACGACAAATGTGGAAAGAGATGCTTATGCGCATATCAGCATCAAAGTGGATCTCAGTAAGCATTTTATAGAGCTATTTGGCAAAATGATCACCATTGGGCATTTCTAACAATGCTTCGAATACAAGGACAACAAGTACTTATCTGGCCAATACACCAACAGCCCTACAGTAGTGCACTTGGGTAAGCCTTTTGGAGTTGGAATGACCAGTTTACTTCCCCTGAAGCATCCCATCTCAGAAATACAAAGGACTGAACAAGCCGCAGCAACTCAGCAGGTCCAGTAACAGTAGGAACAACATATTGCAGCCTTCTCCCCCAGTCATCAGACACACAACCAGGGCTTCTAGGCCTCTAGACACTAGTTTGTACAAGGATACCCAAGCAGCAATACCCAATAATTCCTGAGACGGCACCAGGCTGACTGCAGCCCAGATGCAGTCCCAGGTGATTCCAGTCTAGGATGCAGCGAAGTAAAATCAGGAGAATCCATACCATAATAGCAGCTATTGGAAAGTTGTTTAGCAAGCTAAGGAGACTCAGTTACGAAAGCTTCAGAACCTGTCCCAAATGCAAAGGGGGGTCTGGAAAACAAAATCCAGCAATTAGCAGCAAAACAACCACCGCCCCAGCATGTTGCCTTGAACTGTGATGCAACTGGATCTAAGTTTATCAGTTACCACAACAAGGAATGTTCACTATAGGAATGAAGTGCCCATAGAACATCATATAGACTAGTCCCCAACAGCAGAATGGTCAAAGAACATCATCCCACAAATTGTTGACCCATCCTAAAGGGAAGAATTCAACTGGCTAGCAAGTTTCGACACAGGATTTAGGTCATCAGCAAGGTAAGCCAGATCCAAAGCCACATTATTCAGCTAACCAACACATGGATATTGCAACAAAGACAGGGCAACATGAACATCTAGCTGACGATAGTCAACTTTTTACATATCCAGGTAGTGGGCAGAAAGAAGGATCACAATCAAAATTAGACAAAACTGAGTAAATATTAATGTTCCTTCCAGCCCCTTCGCAACAAAATGTGCTAGCCTAGCAGTCTGGAGAGCTGAACAACAAGATGGTAGAGAATCTGAACACCCCAATACAAACTGCATTACAGGACACTGCAAGCCACGAAATTCCAGCAGTATGGACCAGGAAATCTTGGCAGATGATAAGAAGAAGAGGCCGAAACCTAACGGAATTGTATCATCACCAAGAAGCTGTCTTACAAAGATCAAAAGTTGAACTAGTTTTCATGACTTTAGTAGCATTAACTATATCTCTAGATCCCACTGGGAAAGGACTAGTAGTAGAATGGAGTTATTATCTACAAGAGGCATTGAGATATCGTACTCCCCATAGAGCAGGAAGCATCAACCCCAAGAGCTGAGGAATGACGACATTACACCGTGAGGTTATTTCCAGCCCCACAAGCATAAACTACAAGCTGAGTTCTCTACTTCATTTTTGGGTTTTGAACTACACTTTCATCAAATTATGCATTATTGTAAATCTTTTGTGGAAGGTAGGAATGACGAGGGCTAATGGAAACAAAGCCATGAAAATCTCTTTCTTTCCATGAGTATAGTCTTGGGATCTCACTGGGAAAAGACTTGTGGCAGATCAAAAGTTTTCATGACCGCAGTAGCATTAACCATATCTCTAAATCCCATTGGGAAATGACTTGTAGTAGATCAAAAGTTTTCTTACAAAGATCAAAAGTCGAACTAATTTTCATGACCACAGTGGCATTAACCATATCTCTAGATCCCATTAGGAAAGGACTTGCAGCAAAAAAGAGTTATTATCTACAAGAGGCATCAAGATATCGTACTCCCCATAAAGCAGGAAGCATCAGCCCCTTAAGCTAAGGGATATGAAATCTCTCTTTCTATCACCCCCCCCTCACCGGGACAGATAACTGCTTTTATTAATGGAAATCCCCAACTTTGATGTGGATTGAGAAGAGGCTCCATGGCTTGCTCCCCTATTAGGATCCATTCTTGCTTACTCAGTTGGGTATATGCCTGCATTTTGTACTGAGTTTCTTGCTCGAGCGAGGTATGCCTTCCTTGGAGTTCTTTTGTATCTCGGTAGGGGTCGTATACATGTTTTTGTACATCTTGGAAAGAGTTGCTATTCTGTCACGTGTATGATCTAGATGGAAATGATGATTTTGGATTATGAATTTCCCGTGAGTGATTTTAGAGTTCAAAAAAAAAAAAAAAGAAAATGAAGGTTTTCAACCCGGCCCTCTCGGACTTCAGGAACACGTATGAGACGTCTCAGAGATGTGGGACTTATCATAGAACTTATTGTAGATACACCACGAGGTTCCTCAGCACCTCAACTCAATATTCCACTTAACTTAGTATGATCTCTTCACCCATGTGACACCATACTATGGACACTAGGTTATCCCTCGCTTGACCCAAGTGCAATCACTACCTTTCAACATACGACTGCCAAACGTTTCTACACACATGCGCAATTCTTCATTTAATATTGCCACCCAAAACCCAATAAATGGGTGACATGTTAGTACAAGATCTCCAAATCCTCAAAGGACGTATCTAGCCATCTATTATTATCATGTTGAAACTCAAAAAAAGGCCAGAGCTCTCAAATGGCAAAGTGAGGATATGACATCTCGTGATAATAATAGAAGATCTTAGATAGAGTAGAGAAAACCCCACCTCTTTCCCTCCTCATCTTCTCCCACTAGGCTTGAAAGAATCTTCTTAAGGATAAGACACACCATGCAACAACTCTATGTATTCTTCTTCTTCCTCCTTCCCCTAGATCATGTAAACAAGAAGCCCAAGCGGTCGTGGTTTTTCCTAGTTGAGGGATTCTTAATGTGAAAACTTGTTCATACCTCTCTCTTTTCTCTGTTTTCCCCTTTATTTCTCTACTTTCTCTTTTTTTGACTATTTCACTTCCACGACTTATGCCAGTTTGAGCGCATTGATGGAGTCATGTTTATGCGGCTAATTTTCAATTATATCATACAAACCTGTAGCTCTGCTCGTATGCTATCAAGCACCTCTTCAGTCATCCGGTCAAAAAAGAGTGTTCCCTGCAAAAATAAAGTAGCCAGCAATGATCTCAACAATATCTAGCAATCCACGAACTCTGCAAAAGAATCTATAGATGAAAGCATCAAAATGATTGAGACGAATGTGACATTCATCTCTGACAAAAGAACCATGACATGAGCATAGACGATTGATTGTTTAGGATTTGACTCTCACCATCAGAAAATTTTAAAAGATTGAAACATTGTGTTAACTAGTTTCATTACAATACACATGTCCAATCACATGATGTCTTAACTTCTCTTCATTATAGGTAGAAAAGGATCAACCCTCAAATAGTCATATAATAAATAAAATAAGTTAAAAAGCAGCTTTCAATTGCGTCCAATCAGGGAAATGAGAACTTGAAAAAATCACCAGTAATATTGCACGAGAAATCAAAATGATGATGACAAAGGAAGCCTTTATGGCATGCTTAGAAGTTCTGTGATTGTTTTTTTAATCTGTAAAAGATATTTATCTACAAGAGAAACAAACCAACAATTCTTATATTGTATGCAGCAAGTGATAACATGATTCAAGTGCAAATAGAAGGCATAATTCATTTCACATTTTTTTGGCAAACTAAAAGGACGAAGACCGACTAGAAAATTATGTAGTTATGTTTCTACTATAAATAAGAACAGAATGAAGTAATGATTTTGACAGAGCAAACAACCTGCAGATGATCAAATTCATGCTGGAAAACCCGTGCAGGAAGGCCAGAAAGATTAACCCGAAACTTTGCACCTTTTGCATCACGAGCCTCAATCTTCACAGATGTGGGCCTCTGTAAGGTCAAAGCCATGAAGAATCAGCTCCCAATGGCTAAAATGTCTTGAAGACAAAAGGCTGGGTAGTTAATTTAGTAATAAGGTTAGACGACCTTGGTCTAACTTGTTGCGCAAAAAAGTTGAAAAAACAGATAATCACCTCCACATCAGCGTAGATTCTAGGGAAAGATAAGCAACCTTCATTGTAGATCAGAGTCTCTTTAGAGGCCTTATGCACTACCGGGTTTACAAGAACAATTTCTTCACCTTCACCACGTTCACCGGCAGGGTTGAATACCATGAGCTGAATGTTCATTCCAACTTGAGGTGCGGAAAGCCCGATGCCGTCAGTTCTGAGAGAAAAGTTTCACTTTTCAGGCTACTAGAATGGCTGAGCATTTCACCGACTATAACAGGAAGCAAGCACCTACTTATACATTACATCGAACATCTCCTCTGCTAGCTTGATCAAGTTCTCGTCGAACGTATTGATGCGCTTGTTTTTAGCTCTCAGCCTAGGATCCGGATATTCAACGATCTTTAGCGGGGCCTCGAAGCAAAGATCATCAGCTGCCATAGAGTAGCAAAATTACCACTACCCTCGCTATCAGACAATCGCCTGAGCATCTTATCACATCCAGCCATAAAAATGCAGCAGAAAATTGTTTAGAGAATGAGGGTGAAAAGATCGTGGGATTGAGGATATCGCGGACTTACGGGAGGCAAAATCGTCTTCTCGGAAGGAGAAGCTGCGGCGGGCGTGAGCAGAAGCAGCCAAGGTTGCGTGCCGCTGAGGTCGAGCTTCGTTGGAGAAGAGGCGGCGGAGGCTCCAATTATGCAGTCGGGCGCGAGCGCGGCGAGGGAGGAAGAGAAGGAGAGAGGAGCAGGTGGACAGCGTCGGTGTTGCGACGATTCTCGCGGCCATTTTTTCTCCTCAAATTACAGGTTTCTTTTTTTTTTTTTTTAAACTATTCTCAAATGACTGGTTTCAATTTCAATGGCTCTGTTTTGGGTTATTTTTTAATGTATATTAAGTTTTCTTTATTCTTTATTTTAACTTTTTTTGCTTGAAAATAAAAAAAATCCTTTTTTGTGTTGTGATAATTTAAGTTTGGGGCGACGATAAAAATGAATTAAAATATTAATAATTTAAATAATAATAATAATAATAATAAATAAAATTTTAATTATTTTATATAAATTTTAATAAAAAAATATTATTTTATTTATATATTTAATAATTTTTAATAAAAATATTAATTTTATTTCATATTTTATATTAAAATACTTGATTAAAATATTTTTATTTAGAATGTGAAATGAAATTAATATTTTTATTAAATTTTTTTGAATATATAAAATAAAATAATATTTTTTATATTTAAATTTAAGTAAAATAATTAAAAAAATATATTTATTTATTATTATTATTATTTTTTAAATTAGTATTATTTTAGTCCTTACGTTAAACAAAGTCATGCTTTAAACAAAACGGATATCTTATTTAAAATTTATATAAATTAATTAATTTTTATCCTATCTCATATAAATTTTAATATAGACTTTTAATTTAATTTTATAAATTTTCATTTTCTGTAGTAATAAATGTTTTATTTATTTAACTTTTAAAGCTTTAAAAAAAACACTAAAGCATAATTATAAATAAATTATAGAGAACTATTAATAATATTTTTGATTAACATATATAATTAATCTTTTTTATCATATATATATATATATATATATATATATATATATATATATATATATATATATATATATATATATATATATATATATATATATATATATATATATATATATATATATATATATATATATATATATATATATATATATATATATATATATATATATATATATATATATATATATATATATATATATATATATATATATATATATATATATATATATATATATATATATATATATATATATATATATATATATATATATATATATATATATATATATATATATATATATATATATATATATATATATATATATATATATATATATATATATATATATATATATATATATATATATATATATATATATATATATATATATATATATATATATATATATATATATATATATATATATATATATATATATATATATATATATATATATATATATATATATATATATATATATATATATATATATATATATATATATATATATATATATATATATATATATATATATATATATATATATATATATATATATATATATATATATATATATATATATATATATATATATATATATATATATATATATATATATATATATATATATATATATATATATATATATATATATATATATATATATATATATATATATATATATATATATATATATATATATATATATATATATATATATATATATATATATATATATATATATATATATATATATATATATATATATATATATATATATATATATATATATATATATATATATATATATATATATATATATATATATATATATATATATATATATATATATATATATATATATATATATATATATATATATATATATATATATATATATATATATATATATATATATATATATATATATATATATATATATATATATATATATATATATATATATATATATATATATATATATATATATATATATATATATATATATATATATATATATATATATATATATATATATATATATATATATATATATATATATATATATATATATATATATATATATATATATATATATATATATATATATATATATATATATATATATATATATATATATATATATATATATATATATATATATATATATATATATATATATATATATATATATATATATATATATATATATATATATATATATATATATATATATATATATATATATATATATATATATATATATATATATATATATATATATATATATATATATATATATATATATATATATATATATATATATATATATATATATATATATATATATATATATATATATATATATATATATATATATATATATATATATATATATATATATATATATATATATATATATATATATATATATATATATATATATATATATATATATATATATATATATATATATATATATATATATATATATATATATATATATATATATATATATATATATATATATATATATATATATATATATATATATATATATATATATATATATATATATATATATATATATATATATATATATATATATATATATATATATATATATATATATATATATATATATATATATATATATATATATATATATATATATATATATATATATATATATATATATATATATATATATATATATATATATATATATATATATATATATATATATATATATATATATATATATATATATATATATATATATATATATATATATATATATATATATATATATATATATATATATATATATATATATATATATATATATATATATATATATATATATATATATATATATATATATATATATATATATATATATATATATATATATATATATATATATATATATATATATATATATATATATATATATATATATATATATATATATATATATATATATATATATATATATATATATATATATATATATATATATATATATATATATATATATATATATATATATATATATATATATATATATATATATATATATATATATATATATATATATATATATATATATATATATATATATATATATATATATATATATATATATATATATATATATATATATATATATATATATATATATATATATATATATATATATATATATATATATATATATATATATATATATATATATATATATATATATATATATATATATATATATATATATATATATATATATATATATATATATATATATATATATATATATATATATATATATATATATATATATATATATATATATATATATATATATATATATATATATATATATATATATATATATATATATATATATATATATATATATATATATATATATATATATATATATATATATATATATATATATATATATATATATATATATATATATATATATATATATATATATATATATATATATATATATATATATATATATATATATATATATATATATATATATATATATATATATATATATATATATATATATATATATATATATATATATATATATATATATATATATATATATATATATATATATATATATATATATATATATATATATATATATATATATATATATATATATATATATATATATATATATATATATATATATATATATATATATATATATATATATATATATATATATATATATATATATATATATATATATATATATATATATATATATATATATATATATATATATATATATATATATATATATATATATATATATATATATATATATATATATATATATATATATATATATATATATATATATATATATATATATATATATATATATATATATATATATATATATATATATATATATATATATATATATATATATATATATATATATATATATATATATATATATATATATATATATATATATATATATATATATATATATATATATATATATATATATATATATATATATATATATATATATATATATATATATATATATATATATATATATATATATATATATATATATATATATATATATATATATATATATATATATATATATATATATATATATATATATATATATATATATATATATATATATATATATATATATATATATATATATATATATATATATATATATATATATATATATATATATATATATATATATATATATATATATATATATATATATATATATATATATATATATATATATATATATATATATATATATATATATATATATATATATATATATATATATATATATATATATATATATATATATATATATATATATATATATATATATATATATATATATATATATATATATATATATATATATATATATATATATATATATATATATATATATATATATATATATATATATATATATATATATATATATATATATATATATATATATATATATATATATATATATATATATATATATATATATATATATATATATATATATATATATATATATATATATATATATATATATATATATATATATATATATATATATATATATATATATATATATATATATATATATATATATATATATATATATATATATATATATATATATATATATATATATATATATATATATATATATATATATATATATATATATATATATATATATATATATATATATATATATATATATATATATATATATATATATATATATATATATATATATATATATATATATATATATATATATATATATATATATATATATATATATATATATATATATATATATATATATATATATATATATATATATATATATATATATATATATATATATATATATATATATATATATATATATATATATATATATATATATATATATATATATATATATATATATATATATATATATATATATATATATATATATATATATATATATATATATATATATATATATATATATATATATATATATATATATATATATATATATATATATATATATATATATATATATATATATATATATATATATATATATATATATATATATATATATATATATATATATATATATATATATATATATATATATATATATATATATATATATATATATATATATATATATATATATATATATATATATATATATATATATATATATATATATATATATATATATATATATATATATATATATATATATATATATATATATATATATATATATATATATATATATATATATATATATATATATATATATATATATATATATATATATATATATATATATATATATATATATATATATATATATATATATATATATATATATATATATATATATATATATATATATATATATATATATATATATATATATATATATATATATATATATATATATATATATATATATATATATATATATATATATATATATATATATATATATATATATATATATATATATATATATATATATATATATATATATATATATATATATATATATATATATATATATATATATATATATATATATATATATATATATATATATATATATATATATATATATATATATATATATATATATATATATATATATATATATATATATATATATATATATATATATATATATATATATATATATATATATATATATATATATATATATATATATATATATATATATATATATATATATATATATATATATATATATATATATATATATATATATATATATATATATATATATATATATATATATATATATATATATATATATATATATATATATATATATATATATATATATATATATATATATATATATATATATATATATATATATATATATATATATATATATATATATATATATATATATATATATATATATATATATATATATATATATATATATATATATATATATATATATATATATATATATATATATATATATATATATATATATATATATATATATATATATATATATATATATATATATATATATATATATATATATATATATATATATATATATATATATATATATATATATATATATATATATATATATATATATATATATATATATATATATATATATATATATATATATATATATATATATATATATATATATATATATATATATATATATATATATATATATATATATATATATATATATATATATATATATATATATATATATATATATATATATATATATATATATATATATATATATATATATATATATATATATATATATATATATATATATATATATATATATATATATATATATATATATATATATATATATATATATATATATATATATATATATATATATATATATATATATATATATATATATATATATATATATATATATATATATATATATATATATATATATATATATATATATATATATATATATATATATATATATATATATATATATATATATATATATATATATATATATATATATATATATATATATATATATATATATATATATATATATATATATATATATATATATATATATATATATATATATATATATATATATATATATATATATATATATATATATATATATATATATATATATATATATATATATATATATATATATATATATATATATATATATATATATATATATATATATATATATATATATATATATATATATATATATATATATATATATATATATATATATATATATATATATATATATATATATATATATATATATATATATATATATATATATATATATATATATATATATATATATATATATATATATATATATATATATATATATATATATATATATATATATATATATATATATATATATATATATATATATATATATATATATATATATATATATATATATATATATATATATATATATATATATATATATATATATATATATATATATATATATATATATATATATATATATATATATATATATATATATATATATATATATATATATATATATATATATATATATATATATATATATATATATATATATATATATATATATATATATATATATATATATATATATATATATATATATATATATATATATATATATATATATATATATATATATATATATATATATATATATATATATATATATATATATATATATATATATATATATATATATATATATATATATATATATATATATATATATATATATATATATATATATATATATATATATATATATATATATATATATATATATATATATATATATATATATATATATATATATATATATATATATATATATATATATATATATATATATATATATATATATATATATATATATATATATATATATATATATATATATATATATATATATATATATATATATATATATATATATATATATATATATATATATATATATATATATATATATATATATATATATATATATATATATATATATATATATATATATATATATATATATATATATATATATATATATATATATATATATATATATATATATATATATATATATATATATATATATATATATATATATATATATATATATATATATATATATATATATATATATATATATATATATATATATATATATATATATATATATATATATATATATATATATATATATATATATATATATATATATATATATATATATATATATATATATATATATATATATATATATATATATATATATATATATATATATATATATATATATATATATATATATATATATATATATATATATATATATATATATATATATATATATATATATATATATATATATATATATATATATATATATATATATATATATATATATATATATATATATATATATATATATATATATATATATATATATATATATATATATATATATATATATATATATATATATATATATATATATATATATATATATATATATATATATATATATATATATATATATATATATATATATATATATATATATATATATATATATATATATATATATATATATATATATATATATATATATATATATATATATATATATATATATATATATATATATATATATATATATATATATATATATATATATATATATATATATATATATATATATATATATATATATATATATATATATATATATATATATATATATATATATATATATATATATATATATATATATATATATATATATATATATATATATATATATATATATATATATATATATATATATATATATATATATATATATATATATATATATATATATATATATATATATATATATATATATATATATATATATATATATATATATATATATATATATATATATATATATATATATATATATATATATATATATATATATATATATATATATATATATATATATATATATATATATATATATATATATATATATATATATATATATATATATATATATATATATATATATATATATATATATATATATATATATATATATATATATATATATATATATATATATATATATATATATATATATATATATATATATATATATATATATATATATATATATATATATATATATATATATATATATATATATATATATATATATATATATATATATATATATATATATATATATATATATATATATATATATATATATATATATATATATATATATATATATATATATATATATATATATATATATATATATATATATATATATATATATATATATATATATATATATATATATATATATATATATATATATATATATATATATATATATATATATATATATATATATATATATATATATATATATATATATATATATATATATATATATATATATATATATATATATATATATATATATATATATATATATATATATATATATATATATATATATATATATATATATATATATATATATATATATATATATATATATATATATATATATATATATATATATATATATATATATATATATATATATATATATATATATATATATATATATATATATATATATATATATATATATATATATATATATATATATATATATATATATATATATATATATATATATATATATATATATATATATATATATATATATATATATATATATATATATATATATATATATATATATATATATATATATATATATATATATATATATATATATATATATATATATATATATATATATATATATATATATATATATATATATATATATATATATATATATATATATATATATATATATATATATATATATATATATATATATATATATATATATATATATATATATATATATATATATATATATATATATATATATATATATATATATATATATATATATATATATATATATATATATATATATATATATATATATATATATATATATATATATATATATATATATATATATATATATATATATATATATATATATATATATATATATATATATATATATATATATATATATATATATATATATATATATATATATATATATATATATATATATATATATATATATATATATATATATATATATATATATATATATATATATATATATATATATATATATATATATATATATATATATATATATATATATATATATATATATATATATATATATATATATATATATATATATATATATATATATATATATATATATATATATATATATATATATATATATATATATATATATATATATATATATATATATATATATATATATATATATATATATATATATATATATATATATATATATATATATATATATATATATATATATATATATATATATATATATATATATATATATATATATATATATATATATATATATATATATATATATATATATATATATATATATATATATATATATATATATATATATATATATATATATATATATATATATATATATATATATATATATATATATATATATATATATATATATATATATATATATATATATATATATATATATATATATATATATATATATATATATATATATATATATATATATATATATATATATATATATATATATATATATATATATATATATATATATATATATATATATATATATATATATATATATATATATATATATATATATATATATATATATATATATATATATATATATATATATATATATATATATATATATATATATATATATATATATATATATATATATATATATATATATATATATATATATATATATATATATATATATATATATATATATATATATATATATATATATATATATATATATATATATATATATATATATATATATATATATATATATATATATATATATATATATATATATATATATATATATATATATATATATATATATATATATATATATATATATATATATATATATATATATATATATATATATATATATATATATATATATATATATATATATATATATATATATATATATATATATATATATATATATATATATATATATATATATATATATATATATATATATATATATATATATATATATATATATATATATATATATATATATATATATATATATATATATATATATATATATATATATATATATATATATATATATATATATATATATATATATATATATATATATATATATATATATATATATATATATATATATATATATATATATATATATATATATATATATATATATATATATATATATATATATATATATATATATATATATATATATATATATATATATATATATATATATATATATATATATATATATATATATATATATATATATATATATATATATATATATATATATATTGTGTTGTTAGTTGAAAATTTTCAAGGTAAAATGATAAAAGGGCATCGAGAACATCACAAATTTGCTGATGAGAGTTTATTTATTACCTAAATAATTCGATGAATTATTTTTGTAATAAATGAGAAATGAAGATAAAGAAATGAAAGAACGGAGAAGGCAGATTCTCGTTTGCAATTTAGCTATCAAGAGGAGGGGTGCGCCTAGGGCTGTTATCGATCCGATTTCGAGCCGAGCCAATATCGGCTCGAAATCGAATTGATTACATTTCGATCGACTCGAAATTGACTCGAGCTCAATTGAGTTCGATTTTGAGTTGGCTCGAGTCGATTCCAATCGACTTCAAGCCGATTTCGAGCTGGATCGAGCCGAGCCTACCCCGGCTCAAAATCGGCTCAAAATTATTATCGAGCCGAACTTTTGGCTCGTTAGTCAGCTCATTTAAATCGACTCGATTTAAAATCGATTCAATTTTCGATCGATTTTCGATCTTCGATCCATATTAACACCATTAGGTGCGCCCTTATGTTCTTCTGATCATTTCACATTATCTCTAGTTGAAAATTGAAAAATAAGAGTAAATATTACTTAGATCTTTAAATTTTTTTAGATAATATTAAGTAAATTCGTGATTTTAAAAAACTCTTCAGTGAAGTCTTTAAAATTAACATTTCGATATCAAACACATTTTTAAAATTTAATAGATATATATTATTTTTTAAATAAAATTTAAATTAGATATATAATTATAATAATTATATATCTAATTTAAATATAAATTTTATTTAAAAAAATAAAAAAATATAAATTAAATAAAAAGGCATGATTAAAACTTAAATGTTAATCTTATGAAATTTTTTTGAAATTATATAGCTACTTGATATTAACCCTAAATGATGTTTACCCTAGTTTAATCCTGTTGTCAGGCGCTCCCTTCCCTTGCTTGCCGTCGTCGCCGCCGGCAACCTTCTTACCGTAGACGTTCCTCCAAGAAGGGCTCCGGGAAGGCTAGTCGTCGTTGTCCCCTTGCTGAACCACCGCTTCCGTCGGCTGCTGGCGCCACCACCTTCACTATGATGGCGATCACTACCTCCTCCTCAATAGTCAGCCACCACCGTCGCGCGCGATGCCCTGGAAGGAGCCCGAGATGCTGCCACTTTTCTTGTTGCAACGCTGTCCGTGTGGAGGAAACATGACGGGAACTAGATCTATGAGTTTAGTGCGTGGCTTAACCCATTGTAAATATTATTTGATTTGACTTCTGAGAAATTAAGTGCTTGAGCAACTTCTTAAGAAGTCACTCATTCTAGCACGAGCATGCTTTATTATGAAATTTTCAATTATTAGCTCACAATTTTTATTTTAAAACTTGTCTATAAAGATATGAGTATTTTTTTCATATATATTTAGTATCTCTCACATACTTTATCAAGGTGAGATTTGTTTCAGGGTGCATCCCTCATGAGATATCATGACATGACAAAATTTATGATGGGTTAGGATATTATAATATAATATCAGAACCACTTCGCATGATCTCTTGGGCAATTGTGGGGTAAATCTCAATGAGATTGCAGAGTCTTGAAAATGGGGTATATGTGATATCTCGCGAGGTATACACCACCCTTTGGCAAATTTTATATCTACAAAATACGAGGGAGATGTTGGGTATATATAAAAAAATATTCATATTTTATAAGTGTATTTTGAGGTAAAATTGTGAAGATAATGATGAGAAACTCTATAATTAAATATATTTGGGCTAGAGTGGTACTGGGATGAGTGATTTTCCCGAGAAGTTGCTTAATCACGTAATTTCTCATAAGTGAAAGCAGAAAATATTTATGATGTGTTAGGCTATAACAACATGATATCAGAACTAATTTCTCACAATACAATGTGGTTCAAGAACGAATTAAGCAAAAGTTTGTGGATCTATGACATCTCGAGACCGAAGACGGCAGTGATGTCCATAGAAGTGATTTACAATCCCTTATATTAGGAGCGACTCATGACATACTTTTAGATAAAAAAGCACAAGAATGAATCATCTTATATTAAAAAAAAAGTGAGTTCCTTAATTGAATAAGTAATAATATAATACCAATAATAGAGACGTCTTTTGGGGCAAAACTGTGAAACTAATAATATAAAACTCTATAGTTAAGTATACTTAAACTAAAGTAGAACTAGGATGAGTGACTTTTCTAGGAATCTGCTCAATCACGTAATTTTTCAGAAGTCAAAGTAGATAATATCTATGATGAGATGGAATATTACATGTGGATAGGTCTTAGAGGCACTGGAGTCCCAATTCAACTCAAAGTGGTGTTCCTCATTCGGTCATTACTTTCTTTTTTCTCTCCCCCTCTCTCTCTCTCTCCAAATAGCGAGAAATGTCTAAGCGTGTAAATAGATGCCGATGCCGTTTACCGAAGTTGAGGCTTCACTTTAAGAATTATGTGGTCCTGATTTTTTCAAGTGTATTAATTATTTAACAGTATCTATGCTTAGTTGCATTAAGTGCACATTGTATTTATAAAAATACGAAAAATCTACAAGTGTATATGAGTGTTATTTTTAATCTTTCTTACTGCTTAATATTTTTTTAATATTACCCTTATTTTAAATTGAATTTAAAATTTAAATTAATTAGTTAATTTTGGAGATGATTTATTAAAAGATATGAATTAAATGTTTAAATTTAATCTTCAAATTAATTAAACTTTGGCCAAGATCAAATACAAAAGTCAAAAAAAAAAATTGTATAAATTCATGATAAAGATATTAAAAATAATTTCTCATTCACATACAAAATTTAAATTTAAATAAAATATAAATAATGTGATATTTAAATTGTTAGGCTTTTTGTCTAAGATTAAATGTAAATTTGAAAAATTATGTATAATTTAAGATAAAAATACTAAAAATAATTTTCATAAATGTTTAAAATTTAATTATAAATCAAATTTAAATTGTAGAATTTATGATAAGAAATACTAACAATAATTTTTCGTAAGTGTTGCAGTATATATGACAATAAGCGAAAGAATATTTCACACTTTCATGAATATATATTGAATAAATTTAAATGAATAAATGTAAGGATATTAACTTGACTACTCGTTTGGTTCGAGCTTTTTTTAGACATGAAAAAAAAATTATTTTTTAAATTTAATGGAAGAGAAATTTATTTTACTATTAGGAAATATGTAAAATGTGAAATACTTTTAATTCTGATATTCGTATTTATATAAGATGTGAAATAAAGTTGATTTTTATAGTTGAAATTTGTGTTGGGCAAAAAACTCCCCTCGAACCAAACGAGGTAAGAAATCAAAATTTGATTTAATGTTTGATATGAACTCAAAATGGGCAAAAAAATAAAATAATAATATTTTAAATTTATTATAAATTAAAAATTAATTTTATTTCACATCCAACGCAAATTTTAATTTTAAAATCAACTTTATTTTATATCCTATATACCTCTCAATATTAAAATAAATTTCTTTCCTATCAATTCTATAAAATAAAATATTTTCTCTCTTCTTACTCAAATTTATCCTCCAACCAAATTTAATATGCAAATAAATCGACTATAGAGCTATTCTTATGACTCAAAATTTTTATTAATCTAATTTTGAGCCTACATTGAATTGGATAAAGCTAGCTCAAAATATAATCCATTGAAAGTATAAAAGAAATTATTTATAAATAATTATATATAAAACTTATTTCAGTATATTAATTCACTATATTAGAATTTTTTTATAATTTTTTGATTAAAAATTAATTTTTTATTTCTATTTTTAATTATGATCAAGATGAATAACATAATTTAAATTGATTAAATAAATCAAAGCATTTGTACTAAAGATTTTAATTTAAAGATTGAAAATTAATCGAAAGTCAGATCAATTTTATCTTAAATTGAGCTTAAATAAGTCATAAATAAGTTAGGCCCAACTTAAATTAAGATCGAATCAGGCTCTTAGTATTCGTATTTTGAATTGGATCAAGATGGACTCAAAATTTTCAATTCTATGTTAAGCACAAATTAAATCAACTCAAAATTAAATCGTTAATAGTAATGTATAGATGCTCGACAACATGGTGTTAAAAATAACGACGCTTCATTTATGCAAAACTAGTTTGAAAATGTTCAAACGCTGTTTTACTTATTTTGAAGTCAAAATTGCTATAAAATAAAATTGAAATGAGTTTTTTATAAAAAAAAAAGGTTAAATTGAGTGGCAAAGCCTTTTTTTTTTTGACCATTGCTAAAACAATAAAAAAAACTCACTAATTTAAAAAGATTATAATTTTTTTAATAAAAAATTATAAAAAATTTGTATAATCTTTATATCAAGCCGAGCACTAAAAAATATAAAAATTCTAAATGCAGTCTATGAATAAAAAAGTCTTCTGTTTGATTGATACCTAAATTAGTTATAATTATTTTTTTTTAAAATAAATAATTTATATAAATTTAAAAATATTAATTAATTTTATTTAATAATTAATTAATTTTATTTCTCATAATAATATGTATCTCAACAAATTTTATATTTTTTATAAAAAAATAAAAGAAAGCCAAACGCTAACTTGACCATCAACCAAACAGAAGCACCCAATAGAAATCCCCTATAAATGCTAATCAGATGGCGAAAAGCTTCTTCCTTTTCGCCATGTGAGGCAAAGAGGCGAGAGACCGACGCGGAGAGACGCAGAGAGTTGAGCTGGAACAGCGCCGTCCAACCCCACAAGCTCTCTTTCTGCACTCCTCTCTCTCTCTCTCTCTCTCCATCTTTTATTTTACCCCTTTAATCCTTGGTGATCTTTCTCTGAATCCTGCGAACCGTATCGGTTTACCCGGGTCCGCGGCGATGGCGGCGGCAGCAGAGGAGAAGAAAGCGGCAGTAGTGGCCGCGGTGGGTCGGAGGATCGAGTTTCATCTCGCCAAAAAGCCGTACAATGGTGTTCCTTCGTCATCGGGGGGCTTTCGCCTTGAAACGCTAAACCCTGGTAGCTTGAACTCTCAGTGGGGGGAGCCGGGAGTTAGTGGTGGGGGCGTGGGAACGCTGCCTAAGGTGCAGGAGAAGCGATCAGCAGGAGGGGAGCTATGTCAACGTGGATTTGATCCGGAGCTAAGCTTCAGGATCAGCTTTCAGAAAATTGTGAGTTGCTTTTTGGGTTTTTCTTGTTATTTGGGTTCCGGTGGGGACTTGTGCCAGGTCGATTGGATTTTGGCTGTTCCCTTTGGTTTCCCTTGTTTAAGGGCGTGATCGAATCCTGGAATGCTCGTTCCCCATCTGCATTAGTTTGCCTGCCATGCTGGGGATTTTGTCGATTCTCTCTCACCCTCCCCATTTTTCTCTGGAAATTAATTTGATCATTAGCTATTTAAATTTGTGATTTTTTGGTGGATAGATGCATATGAGAACTGTTCGGATTTTTTGTTACATTTGCCGACACTTCATTTCCATTCTTTGCAAATTGTGAGTTTAATTTCTTGGAGGGTATATACAATCTCATTCTTGTCTATAAATTTATCAGAGCCTTGAACCGGCTTTATCTTAGCATATTAATACTCACTAAACCTGAAAATCTTGTTTCGTTTAGGGCGCTGGTTTGGAAAACTTGGGAAATACATGTTATCTAAATTCAGTTCTGCAGTGCCTCACATATACTGAGCCTTTTGCAGCATATTTGCAGAGCGGAAAGCATAAATCTATCTGTAAGTTTATGCTTCACCCTGTGTCACTTAGATTTGTTGATGTTGGTTATTCTGTACTAGCTTGGTTTATTAGAAAAACGTTCTTTGGTTATCATCTTTCCAAGATTTTGTTACAGAAGCTAATTTATATAGGAAGTCGAAGGTTGGTTCACAAGTTGTTGCCTAAAACATTGTTGTTTTAATTGAACATTAGGAGCTTCAGTAAAATGGTTGCTTGGTGCACTTTACATGATACCTATGTTGAATATAAGAGAAAGATTTTGATGAACAAACTTCTAGGGCATTGTGGAAATTGTAAGCACAAAACTTCTCAGTTGATGGAAAGGATTTTCAGTAATATGAATGTGAGCGGGTTTACGAAATTTAATTCACGTGAATTCAGAACTCTATTTCCTCTACAAATCAGGATATGTCCAATTTGTAAGTTTTTATAAGTTTTTCTTGGGGAACTAAAAAATTTGTGAGCATTGGTGGTTTTGGATTTCTCACTAAAATTGTAAAGTGTAAAGTTTTTGTTTATGAGATTAAGTTTTGATAAACATGAATTTGAAATGATAGATTGCTAAGATTGGTTAAGGTACATATTTTCAGGATTTTCCTTCTATATTAGGATGCATTTAATTGAGGATTGGCAATTGATTACATCTAATTGATTGTCCCATTCTGATGAATGATGTAAACTCATCGTGGATTGTCTTGTTTTTTCGCTTTTTCGATATGATATGTTGATTTTTTTGGTTATTGTTGTATTCAAGTTGGATATAAAGTCAATGAAAAAATGTTGTTGAAGGAATTTAGGTATATTACATTGTAATCCAGCTATTTTCTGGATACGGATGTAGTTTTAATGTTGATTCATTTACATCCAAGTTATATCATTTACCAAGTCTCCATTTCATCCAAATTCCATCTATATCACTCAGTTTACAATGTAATTATTGAACCCCACAAACAATCGAGGTGAAGGTATAATCTAGCTAGCTAAACCATAATAAACTCTATCAACCTTCTACATATGTCATGTGAGGAATATTTAGGCACAAATTGATTAGCGTTATTAGTTCTGGTGACTGGCCTTCAAGTTACAATGTAGTGCAGTTGTCTTAAATTGAAATGTAGCTTTGGTAAGCATGGAAGTAGAGAAACTAATAAAGGAAGGATGGAATCAAAGAATGGAATTGAAACGATCCAAGGGTGAAAATTGATGAATTTTTATGAAAGTAATACTAGGAGATTGACACTTTGATTGGACATAAGAATATTACCATTGAAAAAATCACTTATAATGGAAATGTACTAATAATGTTCTTAATTACCACAATCGCGCCACACACATATCATTTGTATTTATATTTGATTTTTAATAAAAGGTCAGTTAGGGCCTGTTTGTTTGTAAGGTTTAAATTTAATAAGGTTAAAATTAAACTTGAATAAAGATATTTTTTATTGAAAGTTATGAATGATGTGAAATAAAGTTAGTTATTATGTTGGGATATATGAGAGATGTGATATAAGTTAGTTATTATTTTAATAATGTGTGTAGGATGTGAAATAAAGTTAATTTTTAATATTAAATTTTATGTATGATGTGATATGTTTGTTTAAAATAAAATCAAGTTAATTTTCAATTGCCAGTATGATGTGATATGTTTGTTTAAAATAAAATCAGGTTAATTTTCAATTGCCAAACAAATAGGATTTCAACGTTTTTGTGGCAACTCAAGCAAATGGAATTGTAGATTTGCTAATTTTCTCAATGTAGTTTTTCACTGACTTTTTCCAAGAATACCCTTAATGAAGCTTTTTTGTTTTGTAAATGCGTTTAGTCTCTGGTTACAGTAGGGAGATATCACCAAGAAAACTATGAAGGAACTTTGTTCAGCACTAACGTTTTATATTATGAACACAGTTCTATCACTTCTGTGTCATTCCTTGGATTAAAATGGCTTGAATGATTAAAAGTATTGATGTGTGAACTTGCAATATGCTAGGTTTCATTTCATGATTGCTGGCAAAGTTGTTTGATATCTTAACCTGGTAGTCTCTGGCATCAGTCTAGAAGGATTCTAAATCATAAAGATTTGATGTGGGTTTATGCCAAGTCTTCAATTGTTCTTCGAGAGTTGCGTGTGAAATTTCATAACATATTTCTTTCTTCCTTGATGAAAATGGAACAGATGTGTAATATTGGTCATTACGGCGTAGAAGTGAAACATTGCTCTATGCCATGAAAACATTTTGGTTTGGCTATTGATGGAGTTCTAGGTGACTTTTGGGATTAATGATACCATATGCTAGTATATTTACAAGTTGATTGAATAATTCCATATAGTAGTTGAGATGAGTTATTGATAAATGAATGGCTTAGTTTGGTTCGTGACTATGTATATAGTTCTAGATGTAGATTCTTAAATTTATTATAAATTATTCTGCTAGTAATTTTCTTCAACTTATAGCAATTTATTTAACAATTAATGCATAAAAATATGGTCAATATTTGAAACAACCCATATGTCTCAAGTATTTACCAAGGTTCTTAGAACCAGACCGGATTGGTTGGTTTGGCCGGTTCGACTGCAAGCTTGGTACTATAGTGGTCCGATTTGTCCATAAAACCAAAATGATGGTTCAACCGAATTGGATTGGCTAAAAAGCGGTCCAATTGCTAAACCAAATAAACTAGTGAAACTAGTTAAAGTTCATAAATATGAGGAATGAACTTGACAAATGCTTATTGATTTTTTATATTCCTCTGATTAACTTAATCACTTTGATTATTTTGGTGAATTAATAGTTAAGTAAGGTTTATATTTATACTATTTAAATGATAGTTTATTAATTAATGATTGAAATATTAGTTTTTTCTTTAAATTTTTTTATTCATTGTCCAATTTTTAGAGTAACTTTAATTTCTTAAAAAACTTTTCATAATATTTATAGAATTACAAATATTTGTGTTGCAATTATGAGATCGTCCGGTTGAACGACAATTCAACCGTTTGAACCTAAGACCATGAACCGATTATTTGACTAGTTCAATCTCTGGTTTGATTCTGAAAACCTTGGTATTTATTGATGGATTTTGCTAGTTACAAACTTTGAAGGCAAGCGTTCGCTTATGCAATTTACATCTGTGCGTACGATGGTGCTTTGGGTTTTTCAAGGACCATTGTTACCATGTGCGTTTAAGATGGAAGATGTTGTGTATGCTTCCACTACAAGCACTGCTTTTATGTCATCTTTAACTCTAATCTTCTTGCTCATGGATTTAGGAGTTTCCAAAACATTTTGATTATTTTGTCTTTTAATGGGATTGCTAGCTACTTCTTTGACCTGATTTGGGCTAGTATCAAATAAGATTTAAATGCCAGGCTTTGTAAACCTCAAATTAGAGTTTTACTAGTTCTTCAATAAAACTAATTGTAAGCATTTGTGGCTGAAACTGAGCATGTTAACCTTGATAATTGGATAACATGATAGGAATTGCTGCTAGTCCTGAAGTTTTCAGCTCAAGTTTGAGATAAACCTATCTGACCAGTCAGAGAACAGAGTAATGTTCGTCTGCAAAATATCTCTCTTATAAAATGCTATTTTACAACTTTGATTTCATAACTCAGTAGATTAGATAAACTGAATGATCAGTTGTCTGCAATAATAAAGTTTGCCATTTTTGGAAAAACATTATATTAGACGATATTTGTATCTATGATTTTCTTAATTATAACATTATTTTCCTGATGAATTTTCCTATATATTTGTCTTTCCTGTCATTATCATCATTTTTGTAGAGGATGAAAAGAAAATCTTCATCGCTAATCTGTTTTCTCCTTGTTCGATGTATCATGCCAAATAGTAGATGTATGGAATAGCTGGTTTTGAATTTCTTTGCATGATATATATTGGGCTAATATCAGTTGTTATTTTTTGCCAATGCATTTTCAAAGGTCGTACTGCTGGATTTTGTGCCATGTGTGCTCTCCAGAACCATGTAATGGATGCCTTACGGTCATCTGGGAAAATATTAAGGCCTTTCCATCTTGTCAAAAACCTGCGGTGTATCCTTTAACTACTGAATTAGGAAGTTTTGAATTTTTGAAAAGCTGGGTAATTCCCATTTGCTTGAGAATTCTATCAATCTGTATTTGATCATGCTGAGCATTATCTCAACTGTATAAACTTGAATGCATGTTCCTCATTTTGTAATTCTTCTTGGTGGCAACTTGTATATCTTAACAAGTGATCAGGTATTTCTCGCAATTTTCGGTATTCTAGACAAGAAGATGCACATGAATATATGGTTAATTTACTTGAATCTATGCATAAGTGCTGTTTACCTTATGGTGTCCCAAGTGAATCTGCCAGTGCTTATGAAAAAAGTCTGGTCCACAAGATATTTGGTGGCCAACTCAGGAGTCAGGTAACTTACGCAAGAGTCATTAGCAAGTTAAATTTGTGACATCATGACAATTCTTCTCTTGAAGTGTACTTTTCCAACAGGTGAAATGCCTGCAATGTTGTTACTGCTCCAATAAATTTGACCCCTTCTTGGACTTGAGTCTGGAAATAGAGAGGGCTGACTCATTGTGGAGAGCTCTCGTACATTTCACTGCTATGGAACAACTAGATGGAGGAGAAAGACAGTATCAATGCCATCGCTGCAATGAAAAAGTTAGGGCCTCTAAACAACTTACTATTCACAGAGCTCCTTACGTGCTCACTATTCATCTTAAACGTTTTGGTTCAAGTATTCTCGGAGAAAAGATAATCAAGAAAATTGAGTTTGGACCTACTCTAGACTTGAAGTCTTTTGTTAGTGGACCACAAGTAAGTTGATCTTTTGACAAGTTTTAATGCGGATCTAAAACCATATATATTTTCTAGTTTGTAATTTTTTTTTGCATCATCTCAGGAAGAAAATTTAAAATATACCCTTTATGGTGTCCTGGTTCATGCTGGCTGGAATACTCACTCTGGTCACTATTTCTGTTATGTTCGAACTTCAGCTGGCTTGTGGTATTCTCTTGATGATAATCAGGTTAATATTTCATGTTTTTCATATTCTCATGTTTATATAGTTGTAATGCTTTCTTGGTTATGAATGTTTTCAGTCACCATCCATTGTGCAAGGCTCTAGGTAATCTTCTATTGGTCCTCTTTTGCGATGATGAACATTATGCAAGTCACATATAACTTCATTAGACGCTATGTTTTCATGTCATTTTGATGAAGATGAGAAGTGGTTATTAAGGTTATTTGGGAGTGCCTGAAAGGTTGGAGGATGTGCATACTCAGATCTTTTAAATGGTTTGAGGAAGGAGAAAAGCATTTTGCTAAAATTATAAGCTAATAATTTGTCAGTTGCTTTCATGATCAAGGTAAATTATCCATCACTTTGCTATAATCTTAGTTGTCCAGTGATTTTCTTCGAGTCTGTGCTTATGCTGATGCTCAATTCGCTGAGGTACCTGGAATCAGAAGCGGTAGCTTAGGAAAAAATGGGTCATGAGGTTGTTTGGAAACCTTGTTTAATTGCTTGTTTCCTTGTCGTCGGTAAACATCCAAGTTTTCTATCTGCCAGTTCCAGTTGTATTATGTGGCATAAGGTTGCAATAGACTTAAATCCAATATAAGTATGTGTTTCTTAAGACTTCATAATAATATATTTCTAATTGACCAAGCTTCTACACATTAGAATTGTAGTGTCTAGCATCTATCCTGATGTGGTGGGCTAGGGTGCGTTTGGGGTCAGGATGGAGTGGTATGGAAGAAGACCGTTGTAATGGCATGATCAAGCGGTTAAAATATTTCTTAAATATTTCTTCTTTTGGTTATGTATTTTGTTAATGACATTTTTTCCCAAATATGATACTACGTGTAGGTGTCTGCATCCTTGTTGCCTTTGCTAACTCCTAAACAGTGTGTTAAATACATCAAAGAATCTACAATAGATTGAAGTCGTCGTTCCTTAACGCTTTTTGGCATGTGATGATAGGTATCTCAAGTCAGTGAGAAAACTGTTCTTTCACGCGAAGCATATATGCTATTTTATGTCCGAGACAGATCTTCTGCGGTGAAATACTCTGCTGCAATTAATCGTAAAGCTGATGTTCCTGCAAACACTTGTGAAAATAAAGGAGCTCTTTTGGTGGAAAGAAGATTGAGTAATGCAGATCCCAGTGCTGCCCAGGCTGAGCATGATGATACTGCTCAAAATAGCAGTCATGTTAAAGCAGAAGGATCTTCTTTGCAAGTTGATGATGTGCACCAAAGAGTGCCACCAAATGATCCAACAAATTCAGTTGGTTCCGTACATTCAAAGGTTCCTTTTGTTGATGCCAAGGTAATATTTCTTTTTTTGACTTCTACGTTCGGGACTGTACCACCAATAGCTATGGCTCTACATGCTCTGCTCTTCCTTGTAGCTTTAATCAATTTCCTTTCTCTATAAAGACTTTTTCTTTTTGGGCATAGGATAGCATTACCAACTTAGTTCAATACAGGCTTTCTTTATATCTCCGAAGGAGGACATTCATTATATTATTACCACTTGGTTCAATAAGAATTCACTATCTGGCTTTCCATATTTTTCTAGTGTAATTTCAACTTCTTTAAAGATGCTTGGTATTTCATGTTTCAAGTCATCAAAGTAAAAGGAATCCAGCCAGATCTTTTATAGGGCAAGCAAAAAAGGCATTCTTTCTCTATTCTACTAACGGAAATTCTCCATCCGCTGAAGAATTGATTATTTAATCTGGTGAAAGGAACAAAGAGAAAAAAGTGTATAAGAAAGGATAGTTATAAAAATTCAATTTGCATAATTACCATAAATCAGTCTTGTTCTTTTGGCTCTGTTTGTTAGGTCTTGATTAGAAATGCTTGATGCTTTTTCTTGCTTTTTCTAGACGAGTAATGTGATTAACAAGGCTGCTCAAGATAGTGCTACTCAAAGTAAGATGGAGAAAAATACCATATCTTACAGTAAGGATGCTAGGAAATCTTTGAGCCTGGTAAATGCTATGAATATGTCTATTCAGAATGGAGCTTCTGGAGCAGAGGCTGTTGGAGTTCTGGTACATTTTCACTTCCTGGAGTGCTCAACTGCTTGCTTTTCTTTCTGAAGTACATGTAACTTGTATGCAATTTCCTCTGCATTGAAATTGTTTGGACTTCCACTGTTTGATGATCCAGGATAAGAGGCAGTGTAACGTTCCTGATACTGAGAACTGCTCGAATCATCTACATCCCCAAGAAGTCAGAGAGGGCTTCGTAAACTTTCTGGAAGCCAAACCTGTTAAATCCCAGAGCATGCCAGCTTGTTCTGTTCAAAAGGAAACTCATGCACTTCCAAATGTATGGAAGTCAATAGATAGTAATTGTCATCCAGAGGTGAAGCCAAGTAAACTGAAAAAATCATCAATCGTGGAAGGATCATATTTTGGGCGTAAGAAGCTTTTCTTTATGTCATTGCATTGGCACGAGAAGAAGCTAAAGAGAACTAGAAGACGGCATCTAAATTCTAGAGATAAGCTGATAAAGAAGATGGTGGACGAAATCCACACTGGAGCCTCTACTTCCCAAACTTCAAGATTTGTCAATGTCGGTTCCAGGCTTTCACCTGAAAATCTCTCATACTTCACCTTAGAGAAAAAACCTAAGAGAGCTAAAACAGTTAAATTGTTTGACCATGATTCCAATCAAATAGATGGCCCAGAGTTTCATAGAAGTTGCCTGACAGATATTATGCCTGTGATTTTGAAGCAGAGGAATATGACATCATGCTCCGTTGAAGGACAATCTGCTGCCAATGTTAAAATTACTGACAAAAAATTGTCCTCAAGATGCCCTATAAGCCTGCTGAAGACGAGCTTGAAAGAGCACAGAGGTGAGTTTGTAGTTGTATAGTATTGGTGTCAAATAGTTATTTTTCATCTTTATGTTTTACTGCGACATGGACCTTCATACGGAATATACACTTCCTTGCAATTCAGTTGCGCGCTGGGATGCTGAAGACTTGCCGACATATCAGTTAGATGAAGTTCAAGATTCTCCCAAAAGAAGCATTGGTTATGTGCTGGATGAATGGTAAGTTCCCCCTTTGTATGCATGGTGGTGAAATAAGTTATTTAAGGGTGGCATTTTAAGGACGGCTAAAATTCCCAAATGTCATTGTGTTTGCTGACACTTGATTTTCTACTGAAACTCCGATTGTCATTGTTTTTGATAAGAATTAGGAGCACACCTTGAATTCATCCATAATTGCAAGGTGTCCTTTGGCGTCCACATAAGCTATTTTGGATGAATAGGCATAAACAAGCTGTAAGTCAATGGGGTGCATGACTTATGTAGTTGAAGTTTAAGCCATAAGTCTTGTGACCCACGACACGACTTACAGAATAGCAAGTCATAAGAGTCGCATGACTTACTATTTTATGTCAACCTGAATTACAATCTGTTTATGTAGTGCAATCATAAACAGCTTGCATGAACACCCACCAAAGAATGCATTTTACAATTATGATTGAATTAATGATGTATGCTATTTCTTATTAGAAATAATAGCATTTTTTTAATTTGACCTTTCAAGGAATTATCTGGTCTGAAGTTGCATACCTAGTTTGGAATTACGTGAAATGTCCTAGTAGTGAACAAGAATACATGATGATGATGAATTTTCTACTCTTTTTGCCATTACAATTCACGCTAATATAGCAAATAGTTAGGGTTGTGTTTTCTATTATATTAGCTGGTTTGTTAGCTTGTTATTCGGTTTCTTACTTTTTTGTGGGGTTTTACTTTGTTTATATCTTAACTTCTATTTTATTTCGTTTAGTATTGTTGATAAATATTACATTATTGCAATTGTGAAAAAATATTATATTTTGCTTTACAAATTATGATTATTTGAGTGAATGAGCAAAAATATATATAATAGTAATAATAATAATAATAAATGCTTCTTAGTTTCTTTGGTGAATTCATTTATGTTGGTCATGGACTAGGTTGATGGTTTCATAAATTTGGCACTGTTTCAGTGTTTTCTCATAATTGGTGATTAGGGTTGTAAATGAACCGAGCATTTAATGAATAATTCGATCCTCAGTTTAATAATAGTTCGTTCATGTTCAGTTCATCAATATTTACAAACAAATTTAAACATAATTTTAAAAGCTTGATTGCTAAATAAACGAATTTGAAGAAACTAGCATTCAGTTTATTAATGTTCTTTTACTGTTTGTATGAAATTTATGAATATATTCGATTATAAGACTCGATATCGTATATATTTTTTTAGAGATTTTGGTATGTCTTGTTTATGAATAAGAAAAAATTTATGAATCGTGATGATCCTGTTTGTGAACAAATTAGTATTCTTGATATATATAAGACTATAAGAGCTTGTCTTTAGGTTTTGTGTTTGAACTTCAAGCATATATGAGCTCATTCGCGAACCATATGAACCAAGCTCAAACATGTCTTTATGTTCGCGAACCAAGCTCGAAACAAGCTTGAGCTTGATTTTAGTAAATAAACACAAACTTGAACTGAGCACTACTTAGCTCGACTCGGTTTATTTACAGCCCTATTGGTGATATATATGCAAAGACTGCTATGGGAGCAATAATCTCTTCGATTTCGGATGCCCGTTAATTGCTTTTTAAGCATTACGTATCACTTGAGCATCTGGCATTATGTCCCTGTTATACTGAACCTATGGAATGATCATCAGGGATGAGGAATACGACAAGGGGAAGAGAAAGAAGTTGAAGAAATCTGCGCAGTGGTTTGATGGGCCAAACCCATTCCAGAAGACATCCATCTTAAAAGCCCAGCAGAAAACCAAGTTGAAAAATGTCAAGACAAGTTCAATTCGATAACGAATACCAAATTGTTGTTCAGGGTATGATGTTGAAAAACCAAGATGGAGAATGCGTAGACGACAAAAGTGAAAAAAACGTCCAACCATTTTGAAGGCGAAAAATGAGTTGCCATTGCCTTCTGCCAAAAACGGCTTCTTGTATTTGTGATCTTCCTCCGATTTTGGAATATGAGATTTGTTCTTTGTTAGCTTGAACATGATGAGGACCTTGATAAGAATTGAAAATACTTATTTGTTCGATCACTCTCTTTTTTATCTTGGATGATTATGCAGCTTTGCCTACATTTGCAAAGCTTGTTCTTGTTTATCTTCTTTCTTTGAACAACATATTCCATCAATTTTTGTTGTTTGTTTTAAGTCAAGTGTTTAATGTACAAGTGCAAGATGTATAATTTTTATTTTATGAGATATTTGGTTTAATGTTATTTTTTAATGATATATTTAAATAATGTTATAAAAATTTATAAGATTAATATTTTAAAATAATATTTGTCATTTTAATTGTAATTCAAAAAATCTGATGTTAGGTTGATTTACAGCAAAATTTGGAAAGTTTAAGATCACATTTAAAAATTTAATTGTGGTAGCATATTTAATATTATCTTCAAGCGTGAAGTAATATTAGTAACCTTTTCTTTTAAATAGATTTAAGAGAGTTTGATTTAATATTATGGTTTTTAGATATCGTGATATCTAAATTTTTATTAAATAATTTTAGAAAGTTATTTAAACACCCGATTAGTTTGATGAATGGCCATCAGGTCAATCTCTCTCAGTTCCTCTGATAACTAGAGACAGATTGGCCTTCAGGTTTATAGATCATGCTGAATATGATAGGTCTGGAGTGGGAAAGATATTGAATTTAACACGTGAAAGTTGAATTTAATCAGTATCTGAAAATTTTTATTTTCTGATTGAAATTAAATGATTTTTAATCTATTCGAATTAACGGTATCTTGGATCAAGTAAATTATATGTTCACTGTTTTTTTTTTTTTTTTTTGATAGAATATGCTCACTGTCAGTAATTGATATGTATGTATGTATGTATGTATAGTTCTTTTAGATAATGAATACATACATTGTATGTACATTTGCACTTTCGACTAATTCGTTCTTTGGAAAATAAGCTGTCATTTGTTTCATTGTGCACGCAAAGGTTGGTGACTTTTTTTACGTAGTTTTTATATTCTTTTATAATCTTTTCACATTATTCATAAACGAGCTGACTAAGCATTCAAAATAAGATTTCATGGTGTATGCTTTTCTAAATAATATAGTTCTAATAGATGTGAATTGTAAGAGCAAAAAAAAAGTTAGAATCTTGGTGGAGAGCCTCAAAAGCAAAGGGATTTTAAATTGAGTAGTAGATAAAATACATGTAAAATAAGTTTTGACGATTCAAAAAGAAAAGACAATATTGTGAGATTAGGTGGGACAAATTTCAATCCAATTACAATCCAAGCATATAATAGTTAAAGTGGAAGGATGTAATGGAAGTTCCATACAATATAAAGATATCTAACAAGTTGATAATATTCTGAAATTGTTATCCAAGTTATCTAAGCAGCATTGGAGTGAAGTACTAAGTTGCCAAGTGGCAACAATTACTTACAAGATTAGTGTAGCTAAGATATTAATGCTCAAATGGATGACTAGCGATACTACAGTAGACCAAATTAGAACTAATTGTATTAGAGAAAGTGTGATATCCAAAGAGAATGAGATAATTGAAGGACATTAAAGTGCTGTGATCATATCCATCATTAAACTATAGAAGTTTTAGTGGGGACACCACAATCGACCGTCGATTCATTCCTGGCAGAGTTTACCGTAGACGGCCGAGATCTAGCCACACTGCTTCGATCTGGATTGATTGACTATTAGGAGAGTTTAGTTAATTTAGTTATTTCTTATTTTGTTGGTCCTATCCTCAAAGACAATGAAAAGATTGGAGGGATTTATGTTGTATTTTTAAGGATTAATTTTTAAAAGATCTTTATAGTTGACCCTTAATTATATTTTAATTTACAATTTTAAGAATTTTTTAAATGATTTCTATTTTAAAATTTTATAATAATAAAAATTGCTGTAAATTATAATTATTTTATAAAAAGTCAAACAATAATTTTTGTCAATATCAAAATAGTATTTCGTTTAAAATTTTTAAAAATTTTAAACTTATACTTTTGTCTTCTCTCTACTCTTCTCTCTCCTTGTACTTCTGTCTCTCTCTACTTAAGAGGAGGGCCTTGAGACGACGGTGGCAAGGTAGCGATGGCAGTGAGTGAAAGAGTGATTAGAAAAAATGTAATGATATTTTTAAAAATTTAAAAAAATTATTAAAAATAAAATTAAAAATCTGTTAATAATACCTATGAAAGGAATTTGATTTTAATATTAAGTAAACTGTGGGGACTTATCAGATAATTTTTAAAAAACCATAAATCAAACTATAATTAAAATTAACTATAAAAATCTTTAACTTTATAAATATCATAAAATATGGTCTGAACTGTATGGTTGACAAAAGTGGGGAAAAAATATTTTGGCATGAAAAAGTTCATTCAAATGAAGAGGAAGAGAAAGTGCACGAGATTGGAACAAAAAAAATTATAAAATCATCAATCATAGAAAAAGAAAAATTCCCCAATTGATGTTGAAGTAGAATTATAAGTCTTCATAATTTTTTTTGGTCTTCATAAATATTTATTTTAATCATAAGGCTTAACACGAACTATTGAGACTTTGAACTATATGGACGAATATGTCGAGAACAACCCACACTAGGCCTGGAGTCACCTTATGGAAATCAAGTTAAAACAAATAGACAAGTATCAACATCATCGAACTCAAAATTCTAGACAATGCGTAGATAAAAAGCCGAAACTTTTACATTAACATCTCAACTTATTAAGAATCATCTAATATAAAATAACTTTTTATATTCATCCCAACAATATGTGCATGAGACCAGTTTACCATTTTGTACAAATTAATTATTTTGTTTATATAAATATGAAACAGACAAATCCAACATCCCCTCAACTAATTCCCAATAGTTCAATGCAAAATAAAGTAGAACAAATTTTATTAACTTTAATCCCAGTCAAGTAGAACAAATTTAATATTAAAAAATTTTATTTCACATCATATACACCTCTTAAAATATAACAAATTTTACTTGAAATCATTCATAAATTTAAAAACAAAAACAACACACAAATAATTATCTTTTACATTCATTAAAAATAACTTCATAAACAAACAACCACTTAATTAAAATTAAATCTGAGCTAAACTCCAGTTGACCAAAATTTACACAATTTGATTGAGTTTCAAACATGAGTAGCACCTCTAATCTGGAGCATTTGCAGCATGGATATTCCCACTTCCACGTGCTATCATTGAAAGTAGCAATTGGGTTAACACTTATTAGTTCTTGAACAAGCAAGAACTCACAATATAAAATCAGTCATTTCTCGAGTTTTTCTCAGAATATGATTATGACAGAATCTTAATAAAGGGACATTTACATAGTGAACATAGAAATTAGGCTAGTTTACGGAGTTCATCATAAATCTCAAAATATTATAGATATCACATCTAAAACAGCTATTCTTTCATTTTTCACATCCTGCAGTAAATTTTATCAAAAGATTTAACCATAATTAAATCTCAACAAAATCTCAACCATTGATCGCATCGTTTAACTATCAACCTTCATGTTAGGGCATCGCGGAGCTGCATTGATTCCGGTAGCTGCGTATTCACGCGAGTATCACTCAGAGGGTAATGATGGATATGAAATTACCTCACCTGCAGCTTCAGAGTGCTGTCGTCGTCGGCTGCAAAAAGATCTGATGCCCGCCCGCGATGCCTACGTAAGAAGAAGATGCAAACATCTGAGTTATGCTCGCGTGAATACATTGTCGCCGGAACCAATGCAGCTCCGCGATGCCCTAACATGAAGGTCGATGGTTAAACGATGCGATCAATGACTGAGATTTAACTAGGTTAAATCTCCTGATAGAATTTACTGCAGAATGTGAAAGACGAAAAAAATAGTTGTTTTAAATGTGATATATGTAATATTTTGAGATCTATGGTGAAATCTGTAAATTAGCTTAATTTTTGTGTCCACCATGTAAATGTCCCCTTAATAAAACACCATAATACGTCAAAACAGTTGATGGAGTTTTAGTAAAACTGAAAGCCCAATATGCAAGTGAATAGATACTCATGAGAGCCATCACTTACATATCAACACCAGTGGTGAAATATACAATGTGGAACTTTTCTTATGTGTACTAACTAATCTCCCTCGAATCAGAATCCGCTATTTTAAACTCAATTGCATACACACAAAAACCCGAGCTTAACTTTCAAAGAACAAAAAAAAATCCAAGCTTTGAAACTACCTACAATAAGACTCGTGCTTTGGAATTACTTGCATGAACCGCTTGATTCAAACCAAATGCTTTAATACTACTTGTTTAGGGGTCAATTAGATGCTAAATATACAAGTAAATGTATACCTATTAAACAAGAAATCTAGCTATCAGTAAGGGTCATCAGTCATATAATAATATCATAATTTGTGGTGGAATACTCGTGTGACTTTCTCATATGTATTAAACAAATATGATATTCTGAGATAACCAAACAGACTCATTCAGGCAATAAATAATTTGGCTGAGTTACACTATATGCATCCAGGAAGATGCATGCTTGCCACAAATATCCACAACAAAAACCATAACAAAAGGAAAATAACTTCATAGGGGACAAAACAAAACAAAATGAAATACAATTTGGAACTATAATAATGGGAAGGCACTCATGGGACATCATTACTCCACAAAGTTCTTTTTACACTATCAAGAATAGCATAGCTGTGCAATACCATGGTTATTTTACCAGCTGACATAAATTAAGTTTTCTAGAAATTCATAAGACAACTCATTAATGAACACAAACATCAGCTGATGTTTTAAGTTGACGAAAATAATAGATATATATAGATATATATGACTAATATCTAGTTCAGAGGATTTGCCTGTATTCTTCTAAGATGCTAGAATTTGATTTGAGAGATTTCTTACTAAAGGTTGTTTCAGCCAACTCAAATCTGTTCTTGGAACTGAACCAGCAACCTTAACGTGATTCATGTGGGATATTATTTGTTACCTACTCTCGATTTAAAGCATCATTCATAAATAAATATACTTCAAAACCTATGAATTAGTGGGATAATGGGAGGATGCCCCACTGGTGCAAGAAGCCTTCCCCTGTTGTTACCTCGAGGACCAGCAGACCAAGCACAGCTAACATGGCAGCCCTGCCATTCCATGTCTCGGCACTTTTAGTCCAACCCCATTCCCACAATGATACAGGAGGAGGAAGCTCCTCACGCTTAGAGTCATATGCTGCCAGTAGCTCTTCTACGCTCCCAGGGGGGACCAGTGACTGTAAAACAAAGTGTCTTCAACTTTTAGTAACTCAACAAATCAAGAACGTTACTGCTCTTGAGCTGGGAGGATGAACGTCAAAATCAAAGCACGATGGACCAAAGTATTATTACAAAAGAGAATTTACATACCCACCCTATAATTCTTCTTAGAGGATTTTTTATTCAATACGATCTTAATATTATATCATATTATCTAAATACCATAACATCTAGATGTCATCATTTTAGTGACAATATTATAATTTTTTAAAAAATTATTTACACATATCATTAAACCAAACCAGTTTCTTTAGATAACATAAAATAACATCACGATAACATTAACCCAAATGCCCCCTTAATATACTCGTTTTACCTCCAATCATTAATATTATGCATAGACTCCCTACAGTTAAGCACAACAAACAAAATCCAAAAAATAAATAGAAACATTAATTTGTTGTGTTTACGGTACCCAATCAAAAATATAAATAAAAAAGTCCTTTTCGTTGTGATTATGACACTCGGAGGTCTCAGCATAATATTAAATACTTGAAGTTAAACCATAAAATTCAGAAAATATTTGAGGGTAGCTATCCCCCTTAATATAAGGAAATCATAACACTGTGATAAACGTAATAATGAGTTTTAGAACAATATCAAATCTTCATTATAATCAACTTCTTAGGCAATCAAACCACCAAGAAGATCCATCCATAATTAACAACCAAAATTATTATAATAGTATGGGAAACAAATTAGCAAAATTGATGGGTGTGGGTGGGAACTGGATCTTACAACAATAGTTGAATGAATGGGGATCTTCAGGCAAACGATTGGATACATTGGAGAAATCAAGACAGCAAAATGGGATCTAGGAAGGCCCAAAAATCCGAGAAATTAGATTGTATTATAAGGGATTGGACTGTTCGATAGATGAAGGACTGTCCATTCTGATGTAACATATCTGCCTATTTTTTATGATTAATTTGTTATAGAGATTTCTCTATAAATAGATCATTGTACATATGAAATTTAATATTTTGGAAGAGTTATGATCTAGAGGACAATTCTAAGATTTGAGAGGGTTAGGTTGTAATCTTTTATAATCTCTTTCTTGAGAATCTTGAAGAACAGTGAAATTTCTTTTGTTGTGATTTTACTCTAAATTAATCGTTTTCTCGTGTAAAATTTGTGTTCTTGTTCTTTCTTTTTGCCATGATATTTGGATCGAGTTTTCTTGCTTGTGTCAATTTGATTTGGATTTGAGCTTCTGCATTGTGCCATAAGCAATTTGTCCTGAAAAGGTGGTGTTGCTCTAGGCATAAAATTTCCTAACTAATATTGGAGCTTTGATTCTCTTTTCATAAATAATAGATGATTGATCAGTTTGAAAGCAACAATTTGATTTTTTTTAAATAAGCATAATTAATTATAATTAAAAAAATTAATAAAAGAAGCAAATTTTTAACGCCATTAAGTTCGCACCGTCAAGACAAGAAGTTCCCCGTTTGACTGACGACTTTTGCTTATCAAAAGTTGCCCATCATACGAGCAACTTATTCTTCTATTTTTTTAAAATTATAACTTTTTTAATTATTTGAATATAACTTTGAAACATCTTTCTATACATATTGTGTTTTTTATATTGAAAAAAGATTACTAATTAATCATAACAAAAATTTTTAAATGCCAATTTCTCGAGGGAGTTAATTACATATGCTTATTTAATTAAACCCCGAGAGAAGTTGGCATTTAATAGGCACATATATATACATCTAACCAATTTTTAAAATTATTATTTAGAATTGAATAAAAACTTTTAAGAAAACTAAATAAGCAGATATGCTTTCTAATATCTTCTTATCTTCATATCCAAAAAATAAATTTCTAAAATAAATTTTGATTTTATTTTTACTTGTATGGCTATATAATAATAAAATTATTAAATTTTTATTATTTCATTTTACGAGATATTTCTATTTTATATAATTAAATTTTATGTTAAAATCAACAATAAAAAAATGTTTAAATTTTTTAAAATTCCTACAATATAAATTTGTTAAAAGAATTTTTCAGCACACAAATGAAGCGAAACAAACAAGCTGGAGAATTAAAGATTTAAAATTTAATAATAATAATAAAGCAAAATTAAATACGATAGAAAAGTTGTGTAAAAAATTTAATTAACTCTTTTGAGAAATGGCATTTAAAAAATTTTGTTATAATTAATTAGTAATTTTTTTTAATATAAAAAAACACTACTTTGCTTTATATTTATAGAAAAGATGTTCCCAAGATATATTCAAATAATTAAACAAAATTATAATTTAAAAAAAATAATGAAAGCATAAGTTGCTCGTATAATGGGCGACTTCTTTTAACCTCTTCTTAAAAGAAGTCACCCATGCACATAAGCAAAAGTTGCCCGTCAGTTTTAAATTCTTAAAAGACGTCACCCATGCATATATGCAAAAATCGCCCATAAATTTTTATTACATTCTACATAAATTTCAATATAAGAAAACATTATTTTATTTCATATATTTAATTATTTTCAATAAAATTATTAACTTTATTTTACATTCTACACCAAAATATTCGAATCACGTATTTTAGTCTAGGATGTGAAATAAAGTTGATAACTTAATTGAAAATAACTAAGTATATGAAATAAAATAATATTTTTTATATTGAAAATTGTGTAAAATATAATATAAATTTATTTATTATTATTATTTTTAAAACTAGTACCATTTTGGTTCTCGCGCCAAACAAGATCTTAGTCTCCAGTATCTCCCAATTGACATGCACACCACATAAGCCATTTGTGGGATATTAACCTGTCACTGGAAGCCCAGAATTATATAATTGCACCTCATTTGCTTGAGATGCTCGTACATAGCTCGCATCACTCGACCAATCCCATAGTGTTGCATGAATAACCCCCTTCTGAAAGCCCTGTTGAGCCCAATCTCTAATTGGGCTAAACCTTAGGTTTAGCCTGACTGTAGATTAGATTTGATTGGAATTGAGCTTTAATTAATAGATCTAAATATGAATTTCAACGAGCTAAATTATTTGGCTACTTAGTTTTGGTCGAAAAGCATTGTAGCGTTTGGCATATTTGCTTGAAATTGCTCCATGTTGCATCTTGATATTATTGAGCACAAGATTACTATTGATTAATTTTTGTGAGAATTCTAATCCTTATTACCCTATTTTTAATTTGTTGAAATCCGAATTAAGCCCTAATTTAAGTTGATAATTTTTAAATTATCATTGATTCAATTTATTTAAAATTTAACGAATTATTTTCATGGGATTGAACAATTAAATTTTTGCATTCACTTGAAATTAATCTATTAATCAAACTTGCTAATTTCTAAACATACATTTTTATCACCTGTTTAGCATCACAAAGGTTGCCAATAAACAAGTTTGCTGAAATTGTGATAAGAATGGTCATCCGAAAAAAGATTGTAAAACCGTAAAGAAAAATAAATACCAGAGTTAAGAAAATAACAAGTCCATAAATGTAACCATTGAAAATGATTTGCATCACACTTAAATGTTAACTGTGGATAGTCCTATTGAGTTTTGAATTTTAGACTCAGGTACATCATTTCATGTCCATGAGAACTGCTGTAGAATAATACCTGGAAAGTTAGATAAGGTTTATGAAATTGCAGGTAAAAGTGATGTGCACATCAGGACAACAAATAAATATCTCTAAAAGTTGCATGAAGTGAGGTATATTCCTGAACTCAAGAAAACTTTCATTTTTTTAAGTTAGATATCATAGGCTACAAGACTATATTTGGGGATAACTCTATGAGGATCATTAAAGGTGCTATGATTGTGGTCAATGAAATAAAGTGAGGTAAACTTTATATGATTGATAGAAACAGAGATACTATTGATGTGACAACATAAATGGGAACTTGAAGTTATGGCATTACACTGTATGAGTGAGAAGGGAGTTAAAGGTGATGACATTGAGAGGTTACCTACCCAAATTAAAATCTATGGGTGCAGGTATTTGTGAAGATTGTGTAATGAGCAAGCAGAAATATGCTAGTTTCACGAGAACAGGAAAGGAACCACATGCATGCAAGTTGGAGTTGATTCATACAGATGTTTGAGGGCCTATAGTAGTACATTCTCTTGGAGGCTCTAGTTACTATTTGGCTTTCATTAATGACTTGGAAGGTATGAGTTTACCTCTTGAAAAATAAATTTGATGTATTTCAAACTTTTAAGAAGTGGAACTATGGAACACCAAGGCAGAAAATGAAAGGGATCTGAAAATAAAGTGACTCGAGTTAAAAAACAATGGTGAGATAACCAAAGAAAATCAAGTGATCTAAAACCAAAGAAAATCACTCCATCAAAATGGATGGTGATTGAACCGTCTAAAAGGTAATCAGAACATCCAGTCGATGAATGGGCTGTTCATTTTGACATAACAAATCGTTCTGTTTTTCAGAAATCATTTGTTACAGGGATTTCTCTATATATAGAAGTTCTAAATTTGATCTTATAGGAGATCCTTAATCTAAAAGGGCTATTATAAGTTTTTAAAGGGCAGGTTGTGATCTCTTATAATATTTTTCTAAAGACTTTTGAAAAATAGTAAAATTTCTCCTAGTGCGATCATAGTTTTTCCCTGAATTTGAGGTTTTCCATATAAAAGTGACAATGTTCTTGCTCTTTCTTTCTTTGATATTTACATTGAGTTTTCTTGCTTGTGTGTTTTCTTTTTGATCTAGATCTGCACTATCTTATTACGTTGTGAGGGATTTGGGAAGGCAATGTAATTCCATAACATCCAACGGAAACAAATTACATAGTGAGAGTTGGTTCTTAGGCTGAGCAAAAAATGCACAAAGCAAATAGTATCATTTTCGATTGGTGAGTAGAATTAACACTGTTACCTGACGAGCCTCAAGATTGGAGACTGCCATTGCACCAACATAAGGAAGGCTTTCTATTACAGCGTCAGCAAGATCAGCAATAAAAGCTGGTTCACATCCTAAGGCAGGAACTCGGCCCCAGTTCTTAATACCAGACTTCAGGGCCAACTCTTTATACTCCACATCTATTTCTTCAAGGGTTTCAATGTGCTCACTGACAAAACTGAGAAGGCAAACTAAAATGTTTTAGAGAAAATGAATGTAAAACGTGATAATTGGAATAAGTTGAGCTCTCTTTATCAAATTCCTACATTAGAATTTGGGATGAACAAGGAATAAAAACCTTATAGGGACAGCCAGAAGACTTTTTACCCCTTTCTGACCAAGTGCGACAATTGTTTCATCAGTGTAGGGCCTCAACCATTCCACAGGTCCAACACGGCTCTGTGTACCACTTAAAAAAATGTCAACGCAAAACAAAATCTTTGATTGACTCATCATCAGTCTAATATGCATTCAATATATCACGAAAGATATATCTAGCCAAGCATAAAGGACAAATAAGAACTTTTTGGCATCCCTTTACTTGATTCATCATTAGATCATTTGATCATTTGACATTTAAGATTTATAACATAATTTTATTTGGAATAAATATAAACAGAGCCCAAAAAACAAAAAACAGCACACAAAATTAAGTGAAGCCACAGAGCTATAGTAGAATGAGTAGCCACCGTTTGGCCAAAACCAGAAATTGCCAATTGTGCTAAGTCTACGTTATCAAGGTCCACAGCTGCTGCACAGTCATGCCCTGGCAGTAATAGCAAGTATAACTGAACTGGGGCACCATAACCATAGTGAATGACAATGAAGGTGAGCATGCAGTGTCCTTGATTGGATATATTGAGTGAAGATGGCCGCAAGATACAGATAGTACAAATAAGTGCTTCATTGCATTACTGAGGACCGGGTGGACAAGGGATTACGAAGAAAAGTTGGTCTACTTGCATATGCTGTTCACGTAAGTATTTGACAAAAAAAGAAACACTCAAAACAAATTTTTCATATTTGTTGATCCATCTAACTGAAACATATCATAAACACCCCCCTTCCAATTTTGTAAGCCTCAGTTTTCTCTGTAATTACACTGAAAAAGCAATATCAGGTCCATTTATAGCTACACACAAATCATGGAATACATTAAGCAACCATGCTGACAATTCTCACAAAAGGTCATTAGCAATTTGTTTAAAGAGAGATTCCAAGGGGAGTAAGATCAGCAAAAAAAATAATTACAAGTCAATAATATTAGAGTGACCATGGATCACCTGGTAAGCAAGCGTGTATGCATTTGTGATTCCACGTTTCTCAAGCTCTTCCATAATTAAGTCCACACATTCCTCCATTTCTGCTTTGTAAGGATCCCCAGCATCCTCCACATAAGCAAGTGGCACACCATGAGCGCTGAAAAATATCATAACCTAATCCCATTCAAGTTAGATATACAGCAGTGGTTGTGCTTCTCTGAAGAGAATATCATGGAATAAAAATATTCTTACTGGCCTCAGGCTATAAATTGGCCCGCATAGACTACACTTCTGTGATGAGAATGGTATTAAACAATTGCTTTTTTTTTGTTTAATGATATTCATGATTGACATCACGTGATTTATTTTTATAAGCCTAATGAAGTTTTAACTGCAAACAAGATCAAGTGGTGCTTTTAAAGGTGCATTTTGACAGCAGACATGCTTGCATGCATCAATACATATGTAAATGCGAAACAAGTTGTGCTGTACTATTTTGTTAGAACAGACCTTTTCAGGTCTTTCAAACGTTTCCAACTCCTTTTCAATTAGATTTGCCATGGCTTTAATATAACCTTCACGTTGGTACCACGAGGGAATGACTGTGTGCTGCATGTTGACCAAATACTCATCCTCCCTTCAGAAGTACAACAAAATGTGTAAGATTTTCATTAGCCTTTTGAGCATTATAGGAAGTTCAAATTCAAAACCTGAATATACTCTCTAGCAAGCGAAGACTTGAACCGCTGGTTGATATCGAAAACTGTGGATAAAGAGGGAGTACAACAAGCTTTGTGATGCCGTCCTTCTTAATCTGTAAAGACAAAAAATAGAATGACAATTGTAAAAAATCAGACTATTTTCTGCCCTCTTTGACAGTTAAATTACTGGAGTGTACTAACGAAACAGAAAAAAAAAATGACAATGAAACATTATATTTCCTGACAAGAATGAAATATAATATTTCATGAAAATGTCAAAAATGTTTTGCAGAATCACAACTTGGGTCTTAACTCCAATCTCATTTCTTCCACAATGAGATTCAAGTTTTTTACATGGTATTGCTTTCCATGTCCAGCCAGTCAGCAAACCTAAGAAAGGCAGAAGCATCAATAATTCAACTACAGTGACTTTGGACCGGTAAACAAGTATTACCATGTGAGAATTACTGAACAGCATAAGGTTCTTGGACATGCTAGAAATTGTAATCATGTTGATATTAACTGATAAGTTTGATATATACGTGCATACATTATATATATATATATATATATATATATATATATATATATTTGTACTTATTTGTGTAATATGCACATATATAACTATCTGAGAGGTTTATTTACAATTTGTTGTGGCATATCCTTTGTTCCAAAGTTTGATATATGATCCACAAATATTTAGCTGCATTCCGATACTAAGTCTGACATGACCTACACCTATAGATCCATACCCTTTGGAAACTCGAGTCATGATGACGCAATATAATGTTTTTTATGTTTCAAACATGAAGGTCAATAATGAACTAAGCCTTTGTAGGAAAAAAATTACAAATGCTACATTAGCAGATAACATATTCTCCAGCAGATTGTAGAACTAGTTTCAGTTAATTGGTCTTCTGATTGTTGTTCTAGTTGGCAGATGATAAAAGACTAGCTCTTTGTTTCACATGAGTACACATTATGCTTCATAAACGTCATGGATGTAGGATTCTGAATGTTTCCTTGTTATAAAAATGATACTCATATTGCACAGTTCCAGCTAACATCTACAAATTTAGTCCAATTTCAGTTACAGTCCACAAGTCACTACATTCTCATCATCAGCAGTTCATTGGTGGCCAAATTCACCAGTTTAGCTTCAACTATAGTAGTTCAGCTCCGAGAGTCACATATGTTAATCACTGTTGCTTTTTAATTTTGAACTTGATACTTTTTTGGTCATTAATCATTAATATGTTATATGCATGTCATGATAATATTAATCTTTGTTCTAAACTTTTGAGGGTAAATCACTTAACACAAGTATCATCACCGTAGCAAAAACGGCTGCTTCTTGAAAAAAAATGCTCCTTTTTGTAAAGAACTTAAGATGCAACTGGTAGTTTTGCATGTTCAGTTCTTCAATCCGTAATAAATACTAATCCAGTGCATGAAAGGTTTACTACAATTAATTACTAGTGCATGCCTTAATCCACAAATTAAAGAATAACGCATCTAAAACATTATTTGCAGCCATTCTTTTACCAATTGATAATCTAAATTTTGCTGCAGAAAATCAGGACAAACAAGAAGAAGCTTGCACAAATGAAACAGATATAAAACTGTTATTACTTAAATTCTGTGACTGAACATATTAATTTGTCTCTTTGATATTCAAAATAGTACTAAAAATAAATGTCATTTCTAAAAAAAATGTATACATTGAAGTGCCAAATTATAAAAATTATTCATTTGAGGTCTCTGCGTCACTGCTAAAAAGATTAGAGCAAACTGGCTCTAAAACCTAATCCCTATTATGAAGACATTATTTTGCCAGTTGATAAGCTAAATTTTACTGTAGAAAATGAGAACAAGAAGAAACTTTATGCACCACTGAAACAGATACAAAACTGTTAGACTTAAATTCTAAAAGTTATGATTTTCTAAAAAAAAAATTCCGTAATTTATGGAACAAATTCTCTTTATTCAAAATAGTACTTGAAAAAAATTGTCATTTGTTACTTCATATAAAGTTGGAGTATCAAATTATAGAAGTTATGTGTTTCAGGCGTGAGTTTCACTGTTGAAAAGATTAGAGAAAACTGGCTCTCAACCTGCTCAATGGCTTCTTCAGTGAACGGATGCCAGTATCGCATTCCAACATACACCTTTACTGGAATATTTTTCTCACACAAAGCCCTCCTCAGCTCTTCTGCCTAAAAGAAACAAAAATCAGTATTACAAAACTATTGGTCAGAAAACAAAAATGAATACGAAATTTGAAATGATAAAATAAGTATGTATCCAGATTTTTTAAACAGTAATAAAAATATATGCTAAAATTCTAAGACACTCTTGAATAAAACAGACATTGCCGAGAGAACTTCTGTAAGAACATAATATCCTAAACTCCATGATGTTGGCCCATGCAATACTGCTAGTTAAAATCATAAACATTATCCAATTGCATTCAATGTTTACAATCACTGGACCCTATAAACAATATCCAATTGCTATTTAGTCTCATCAGCCACCAGTTGTATCTGAACTAATTGAAGAGACATGTAAATCGGATAAAAATTTTGCAACTAGAAAATCAGCATTCTACCTGTCACACTTAAGGATCAATTGTGAAAGAGCGATTTTACAATAATTCATCCCATTTGCTTTTAATAACAATATAGTACTCCTGAACTGACAAATCTCTCTATTGAAGCAAAAATAATTCTGAGTATAAGGCATAAATACGTGATATAGATGCACTGAAAAACTTGATGTTTGTCAGTAGCATTTGGGGGAAGAGAGTTTAGGTGTGAATTTTTCGTGAGATCCCACTAAAACTCTGGACACATGAGACTAAAGAAGATTGGTTGACATAGTTGTATCTTTTAAAGTGTAGATCAAAGGTTCTATCAGTAGACTACTTTCACCTCTTTTTGTTTTATTAATGAGATTATTCATCAAACATCTTGTATTTACACTTCTCAGCAGAATGGTCTTACTGAGCGCAGGCACCATGGTCTTGCTGAGCGCAAGCACCGTCATCTATTTGATGTAGCACGCACAATGATGTTTCAGATGAATGTTCCTAAATTGTATTGGGGATGGTTGACATAGTTGTATCTTTTAAAGTGCAGATCAAAGGTTCTATCAGTAGACTACTTTCACCTCTTTTTGTTTTATTAATGAGATTATTCATCAAACATCTTGTATTTACACTTCTCAGCAGAATGGTCTTACTTAGCGCAGGCACCATGGTCTTGCTGAGCGCAAGCACCGTCATCTATTTGATGTAGCACGCACAATGATGTTTCAGATGAATGTTCCTAAATTGTATTGGGGATGCTGCTTCGATCGCATGCTTCTTAATTAATCAGTTATCTTTTTCAGAATGTACTCCTTTCTCTATGCTATACCCAGGAAAATCTCTTCTTCCCTATCACACCTAGGATTTTTTGGTTTCTTTGTTTTTCTATTAGGATTATGATAAATTATCACCTCATGCTACTCATATATTTTTGGGTTATTCTAAGACCCAAAAGACTATCGGTGCTATAATCCTGAAGCTTGACACCTTTTTGTGTTTATGGATGATTCTTTGAATTAACTCCATGTTTCTCGCATATCATCCTCTATCAATAACCCTTTAGTGCCACTACCTCCACCTGGACCTATTATCTCTCCTCCCCCATTACAGGTTTACACTCAATGGCATCAACCACTAGCTGAGACAACAACACCAACATCTAATCAGCTGGAGGATCCTCCTACTCCCATTACTATCTCTACCAATGTTGTGTCCTTGAATCTTTCAATTGCATTATGTAAAGGTAAACGATGCACAACATATCCTCTATATTCTCCCATGACTCTTAACTATTTATTTCCTTTCTTTTATTCTTTAGCCTTGTTTGTCTTCTATTTCTATTCTTAAGACATAATAAGAATATTTGATCCCAGAGTGGAGAATAGCTATGAATTTTGATATATCGACACTAATTTTTTGTGGAACATAGGATCTTGCTCCATCCCCTCCCGATGTGCGTTCGGTTGCCTGCAAATGCATGCACACTTTGAAGTTTAATCCTGAAGGTAGCATAAATCTTTACAAGGCAAGACTTATAGCAAAAGAGTTTACTCAAATATATAGTGTAGATTACTTTGCGATATTCTCACCAGTTGCCTGTTTGACTTCTGTCCAATTACTTTTATCAGTAACAACTAATCAAAATTAGATCATGTTACAGATGGATGTAAGTAATACCTTTCTTTATAGAGATCTCTATGAAACTGTATTTATGAAGCAACCTCTAGAGCATGTTGCTCAGGAGGAGACATGTATGCAAGCTTTGGAAGGCCATACATGGTCTTAAACAAAGCCTAAGGGCCTGATTTGACAAGTTTAGCAAAGTGATTTCTCAAGTTGGTCTCAACAGCGGTGCAACTATTCACTCTATTTTCATTAAACACACTCAAGCTGGATCTATAATCTTAGTTGTGTAGGTAGATGACATCTTGTTGACTAAGAGTGATCAAACAGGTATTCTTAAAGTCAAGGATCATCTTTATCTAATTGTTGCTAGATCTGACATTTCTTTTGTTGTTGCGGTAAGTCAATTCATGCAAAACTAAAAAAAATATTAGAATATAGTTATCAAAATTTTAAGATATATCAATAGGAAACGAATTATTATATAAAAGAGTTGACAACCTTGATGTAGAAGTATATTCTAATGCTAATTATGATGGGTTTGTCATTGATAGGAGATCTAATATTGAATTATGCAAATTTGTCGCTGGAAATTTGATATCTTCAAAAAGTAGAAACAAAATGTGGTTGCAAGGTTCAATGCAAAAGCATAATATAAAGCTATGACTCAAGTATCATATGAAATAACATGGGTAAAAAATGATGATAGAAGATCTAAGCTTTCAAGTCAATAAGCTTATGGTACTACGTTGTCATAACAAAGCCGTCATTTACATTGCTAGCAATTCTGTATTTTCTAAAAGAACTAAGCATATTAAGGTTGATTGCCACTTCATTAGAGATGTTCTTATCAAAAAGATTGTCACATTGCATGTTAATTCAAAAGAGGAGCTTGCAAATGTCTTCACAAAACCCCTAGGCTCTTCTCGATTTTCTACACATTGTAACAAGCTAGAGCTATTTATGCTCAAACTTGAATGGGAGTGTTAGATGATTAATTTATATTTATGTTGGTTCTATTTAGTTATCTTGTACCTGCTCTACAATATATATATATATATGCGTGTGTGTGTAAGGGAAACCCTGATAACATGATTTTTTTTCTTTCTTTTTATTTAACATATATAATCATCTCTCTCTACATTTCTCTTTCTTCCTTCCTCTGCTGGTCGCACAGTCGCTATTGTATGTTGTACGTTCTATCTTCTCCGAGCTATGCAAGAAGAAGACAACGATGATGGAGAAACAGGTGAGGAAGATGGAGAAGGTGGGGATGAAAAAAAAAGAGATCATCTCTCTCTCCTATCCAACAAGAGGTCAGCAAGGAATATCGCAATATTGATAAACACACTCAAAGGTTTTATTCATGGATATGGTAACATTACTATTTAGTTCCCTTTATTTTCTTACAACTAACATTTAAGTCTACATTATATTCCAATCCATTACATTTATTGAAGATAATTTGTTGTTTTAATTTAAAATGTCCATTTTAATTAATTTTCAGTCCAAGACCATTTTAAACTCAAATAAATCATAACTAAATTAATTATAAGTTCATTAAAAACAAAACACATCTTTAAATAAGTTTAATTAACAATTTGACATTTCTTTGCAAAAGTTCAACATGATCAATTTATCCCCTCATCATACAATTCTAAAATTAAAAAACTCTTCTAAGCAAATATAATAGCCTTTATTTTAAGAAGTTAAATAATAAAATTTATGGATTACCAAATTCTAATATTTTCAATTCTACTATTGATTATATTATTAATATATTGATTATAAATTTAAGTATTATATCTATAAATTAAATATATATTTTGAAATATATAAATTAAAATTTAAATATTTATTAAGCATATATATATTATAAATATATCATTTTCAAAATACAAATTTATTTTTATTATTCGTGTAGTCTACTCAAGCATCTTGCTAGTAATAACTAAAATCAAATCAAATTAACCATATCAACACTAGAAAGTCAATATTATGGCATCGTTTGGTTAAGAGAAAATTTAGCCATGGCTAAAATTTTCTCAAATTAAAAATCTTATTTTATTTTTAAAAAATAAAATAATATTTTTCATTTCATCTTATATAAATTTCAACATTAAACAATCGCCTTATTTCACATCTAAAACAAATTTTAATATAACTAACTCACTTTATTTCACATCATACACATTTTTAAAAACTTTTTATAAAGTTTTTCGAAATCAATTTTTTTCGTCCAACCAAATAAAGCCTATAAGACAAGAGGTGTTGAGAAAAAGAAAAGTATGGAGAAAAAGAGAAGTAATGTGACTAAATATATCCTCACTAATAAATTACGCAATAGATAAAAACTTATAATTAGTAAACTAAAAGCATACCTGGGCATCTGTTATCTGTCGAAGTGGGGAGCCACCTCCAATTGAAGCATAACCTTCTTTACTCTTTGGCGCTCTAACAAAAGCAATAAATTGTGCCAATGGCTCTTGAATAAATCGAAATAGCTTAGGAAGTCGAATGATATCCTACAAGAATATCACACTTATCTGATATTATAGCTGGATGATAAAATCTAAAAATGTAGAAACTAGCCACAAAAGCATTGATCAGATTAAGAATATATAAATCACAACAACAATGCTTCAATTCATAGTTTTAGGAGATTTTAAGGTACTTGTGATGATAATGTTTTGGGATTATAATAGACTGATTTCGATCATTTCCACTTCATACAACAATAGCAACAACCAAGATTTTGTCCCACTATGTGATTCAGCTAATTTCTACTTTATAATAAACAAAATTAGTAAGCCACTGTTTTGGGTTTTAATTATTTCCCTCACTTGATTAGTGAGGAGGGCTTCTAATTGGATGGTTAAAGGAAGTGCTTTGCAGATCCTTCACACTAAGCATGAAGAAGGCCTCTTGAGTGATGAGGGGAGGTGATTAGGTGTTCACTCGAGTAAAGAGGAGGGGCTCTAAGTGTAGAGGATAATCTGTTAGCTCCATATTTCAGTTAAGATATGTTTAGCAGATACTTGGTTTGCCTTTAGCTAAGGATATAGATACCATAAGATATCGAACCTCGTTATATCGTGTGTTTCTTATAGTTGTGCCTTCTCATTACATGTACATTTTATTATTGTTTTCGCTTATGCTTACCTTATTGCTAACTTGTGCTTGTAAGTTATTAATTGTGATATAATTAAAGTAAATAAAATTTATACATTAAAGTAATTTTAATTTTAATTAATGTCTATTCATCCCTTTTAGACTCATACCTAGATCATACAATTTAATCTTTTAGGAAAGTTGATAGCGCCAAGGATCTTAATAATTGGTAAGAAGGTGGCAGGTTTGAAACCTCGTGCACTGTGGAAGGGACTACTGGGGTGAGCATGGTGTGTAGCCATGTAGGTGGCAAGTCATAGGCTCACAACCATTGCCCTGCCCAACAAGTAATGCAATTGTCGAAAGAGTGTTGGGTTTGACTCGTGGGCGCAATTGGGTGCTCAATATAATAAGTGAATTAGTAACGTCCTTCCTATCAGTGTAAATTTTTAGGAGAGTTAGTAACACCAAAAATTTTAACAAGAGATTTATATGTTAATGGTAGTGAGAACATTCAAGCTTTTCATGGTGAACAAAAGATACAGCCCCACAACAAGCAATTACAATACTGCAACAAGGAAACCACCGGCTTGATGCCACGGAGCCATGTTACCACAACCTTCATCTCGAATAACCTAGTGAATATTTGATCTTAGCTTGTTCATATTTTGCCTTATTACATGCACTGGAACCCATATATGTGCATGCCTACGTACTTGTGACTATGACTGATTCATTAAGGATGCATGTATTTTTATGGACTTCTGTGATCGAGAGGTGAGAAGCTTATGCATCTATAGGTGCTACACAACTAGGATCGGTTTTTTTAAAAATTTGATACTTATCAAATACTTGTCTAATACTTCTAACTCGAGAAACAAATATTGAATCAATCAGTCTGGCCCACACAATGAAAAGTATAAAAATATCTCACATAAAAAGCGACTCATGAATAGACTCAAATGTTAACATTAGGAAAGCAATGCACTGGGCTCCCGCAATTGGAACTGCGAAGAGCTTCACGCATGTTAGTATTTCGATCGTAAAAAAAAGATTTGATTTTTGCGGTTTTACAAACGCTGGTGCACTACTACCTTTCTACTTTAATCGATGCTTTATCATTGTTTCCATTGGACACCGATCACATTTATTCTTTACCTCAATCGAGCTTGTGTTGCAAAAAATATCAAACTTTGGATTTTTGTATTACCTATTGATTAAGTTAGAGACTCAGAGAACGGAGAACATACATCTGCTTTAATTATGCATTGAATTTTTTTGAAAAGTGGCATAAAATTAATTGATTTGAGTCGAATTTAGATTGAAATTGAACATAATCAATTGATATGTATTCAAACTCTTATCTCATCTAGATAATTTGTAACAAATTGGGAAGTAATTAAATAAATTTTATAATTTTTTGACATTTAATAATTGTAGAAGGATGTTTTTATTTTTTTTAAATTGGATTGTCTGTAATATTTCCTTTAGTAATATCAAGAATATTTGAAAAAAATGTAATTATTTTGAAATAATTTGTAGAATGTTTTTTTGAAATTCAAATCAACAAAGTGTATAAATCATTCTGGTCTATCATATAAGCTACACCTTAAATATGAGAATACGACATATTATACATAGACATATATATAACTACTGTATCCTGACATATCTATATTCTACTTTTTTTAAGCTTTTTATTGTCATATCTGTATCGTATCGTATCCGTATCACTGTATCATACTTGTGACTTATAGCTTAAAATACATCTTTAATGACTATCCACACACAATGAGCCACCCTAAAAAATTTCCCTACTCTCTCCCTACCAATCCCTACCACACCCACTACCTAATTCACCCATATACATCGCTCCTCTCTTCAACCCAATTATACTTTGCTGGCCCTTTTTGCAAAACCAAAAAAATCCCTTCTCTCTCCACCACTCTGGTTACACTTATTGGTCTAGTATACCACTCCAAATTCTCTACTTCTCCAACCTCAAACCCATAACACCCCTTATTCAGCCAAGCGAGGGCAACTTGTCCACCATGACAGCAAGAATCCCTCATATTGATTACTCCCGTTATCATCATCATCCCGCCACCTCTACAGTGCTCTATAGCGGACATCTTACTACCAGCAGAATTTCAACTTAGGTGCTGATATTTTAGAAACCTTGAAGCTCCAGATCACTATCCATCCTAATACATATGTAATTATTTATCCTAATTCTGTTTTGGAGGTAGCATATTGATGTAATATCCCACTCTCATATGGCACTTGTAGTGGATTCATATGCTATACTGTAAGGCCTATATCTTCTATTGACATCATATTAGGTCAGACTTAGCTCTACACTTTTTGTTCATGCCTACTACAATCTTATATGATAGCATGTGTGTGGTAGACCACCATAGTTAAAGTCACCTATATCCAGAATTGTTTCCTTGAAGATCAATGAGCAGACATGCGAGGCTACCTTAGAGCTCAAGCCTTCCTCTAAGAAACCTTGGCCGCAAAGCTCCCACCATACAACTTACCATAAGTTAAGTTCTTGAGCTTACACATCTTCTAAGGGCTCTCAATTATGTGACACTTATCCCCATCACCACCATGATATGGCAAGCCTATTTTCTTATCCTCAACTCCAGTCATAGATCTGCCTCCATTGCATCCAGCCGAGCCACATTTTGATTCACCAGATGATACTATTCCACAATGTGAACCTACTTTCTTACCACTATTACGTACCTATGTTTCATAGGTGGCTTACATGCAAAGATGTTCAATGAGTTGTTGAGATTCATCCTGAGAAACCTAGGTTATCAATTGAGCATGACTCTGCGACCAATTATCTATACCTGACAGGTCCTAATTTCAAAGACTTCATCCCATCCACAGGCCTATCATGTGATATGTAAGGACTTTATGCCTGCAAGGTTAACGTAGCATCTATATTACATATACATACATTTTGATATTATAACTGCATGCCTATTTCGGAGCAGATTGTGTTTTGCATTGGCATTTGTAGATAGCCATATTGATGGACCTGCCACCACTGATCCAGACACCTTAAGAATGCGTGTATGTATTACTACCACCGCCTCATGGTTGTGCCTGTTGATGGGCTACAAGTTAGAGACTTCAAAAGTAGCTCCAGTCACCACTCTTCTATATGGCCATTGATGAGAACAGTGTCTTTCAGATCCCTTGAAGAAGACAGGGAGGGAGAGACTCCCATAATCTATGTCACCAGAACCTGAGGTTGATTCCAATAGGACCATCCTATTCGTTGCTAGGACCATCCTAGCTATGGATTGGACCGTCCAATTAGTATATTTCAATATGCCCATATTTCATCACCTATTATCATGGATTCGATGCTTACTATTTAAAGCATAGAATTAAAGAGCTATTGAGATCCTTGGATGATTGAAATGACTTTGAGATGAACTCCTAAGGGCACACCCTTGAGGGAGTCATTGGAGAAGGGGATCCTTCATGTGATTTTGGTCTTCGAAGGGGGATATTCATCAATCTTCATAATGGAGCGTGTTGCTGCTCAGAATGTGTTCTCAGGCAAGCCTCATTTCCCCCTTGTTCTTCACCCTTATGTATTTTATTTTGTGCATCTTCATGTGTGGATGTCTATGTTTCGATATGGTAATGAGAATCTCCATGTTTCTCACTGTTCTTCGTGCGACTTCGCTGCTGATTGTGATACTTGTGCCCATCAACTCCCTCACTTACTTCATATACCCATGTTAAATGCCAAAAGAATAAAGTGGTAGCCCAATTAAATACAAAGAAAAATCGCACGTACAAAGGCTACATAAGGGATACATAATCATTGCTAACACTTATTAATAGCACATCAAAATAATAAAGTAACAAACACAGTTATGTACTACTATAACCGGCTGCTTTGCAGTAGAAGGCGACATGACAGTGGACTTTACAATAAAAGAAGTGTTCCTAAATAACTTTCTGGTGGGGACACAGATCAGCATCGAATCGGATGGTTAGGATGACGTCATGTGCTGAATCAAATTCAAATTCAAATTAATTAGAACTATTAGAGATTTTCATATTAGCTTTATTTAAATTTGATTTGATTTGATTTAGAGCATATCTGGAAGATTTGAAGACTCACCACATTTGGAGCTGATTTTATTTTATTGTAATAAATTAGTTCGCATATTGCTTTTATTTATTGGTATTTTATTTCCTGCATTTAAGTATTGTATTTTTAATTTTATATGGGATTCTCTTTATATAAAGAGGTCGCGCTTGCATTGTAAAAAAGAGTATTGTGATGAATGAATTATGTTTGAGTTTTTGCTCAGAGCCTAGATCCGGGTTAAGGGGTCGATATTCCGGTGAAGGAAAGGGTAGGGTTAGCCTTTGGTCGAGAATCCTCAAAGTAGCCTAGTTATCCACCTTTAATAAAAAAAAAAAATCTTTTTCCTTCCTTTAGCTCAACCAAAATCCAGGTACCTCGACGAAATTTCCCAGCCACTTTCCCTTTCTTCCTCTCATCCGATTCGGGAAACCACCACGCATCGCCTGCTTCCGCCTGCGCCTGTTCCCGTGCCCGCGCACCCCTCCGACTCCGGCTCCGCCTCCCGGCAGCCTGTCGGCACCGGCGAGCGCCGACCGCCGCCGCGCGGCAGCCCGAACGCCGCTCGCGAGCCAGTCGCGGCGCCCGCATCCGCACGTGCTTGCGCTCGCCCGCGCGCGTACCCGCACCAGCCCGCGCGTGCGCCAGCACCGCGCGCCATCCTCCGCGCCCGCCTGCACCGCAGCCCGCCGCCTGCCCCGCCGCCGCAGCCCGCCGCCTGCCAGCCTCCGCACCCGCCTGGCGCTGCCTGCGCGCAGCCGCCGCAGCCCGCGCTCCCGCCTGCCCTCGCGCGCTCCTGCTCCAGCCTGCCCGCAAGCGCGCCTGCGCCCGCGCGCCGGCTGCCCGCGCGCTCGCGCCGCCCGTCGCCCTGCGCTGTTTGCGTGTTATTCGCGGGTCGCCCTCGATCAGATCAGTTACTCAGTCAGCGGCTATTCTCCGGTAAATTCTTTCCTGAATCTCATTAAACTGATTATTTGACTTCAACGTAAATTATTCGCTCAACTTGAATTATTTATTTGGCTCTAATTGTGTGACCCGATAATTCCTTGTGTGTTAATTACTGTTGGATGTAACGGTAAGACGTCTGTCCTAAATTCCTGAACCTCGGATCTGATTTATCGAATTTTAATTGACGCCCTAATCTAAATTGATAAATTCTTATTTATCATACGATCTAATTTAATTTTAGTTTTAAAATATCTTAATTTGCGGGATTCAAAAATCTTATTTATCATATAATTTATCTAGAAGATATTTTTCTCTTAATTAAAATAATTTGCCAATCAGTTTGCTGAATATTAATATAAATATCTTTGGCATCCGTTTTCCGTCCCACATCACTTTCATGTCAACAAAACAATTAGAAGATGCAAGTAATCATACGCCATAGAATAGTCACTGTTTATTGAGGATATGACAGACTCCAGGAACCAGCACAATGAAACAAAAAAGCAGCCAGCATCATAAGTTGTACAGATTAAAAAAGATGTGTTTTAGAACAGCAAATATGTTATAATAGCGAAGTTTCAAAAATATGTTATAATAGCTTGGCACAGGAAAGCGAAAAGAATATTTTGTTATTTACCGGGTCAGCAAAGAGGTTGAACAAGAAAGGTTGTACATCCTCCAGAGTCTCAGGACCACCAAGATTGAGTAATAAGACTCCAACCCTTTCATTGCCAACTAGTAGACAGTTGGGTACCTCCTTTGTTCCAGATGTCATTAACACATCAGAAGCTGATGAATACTGCTTAATCATCTGTTTCCACGCTCGTGAAGATCGGCAAAGCCATCTTGAACAACATTTTGCAACCAAAGACTGCACTGGAGATGATCTCTTCCAAGATACCAACTGAACAGCAGAGGAAGTGTTAAGCATTTGAGTTGTACATGCTACTCGTGGAATAGACCTATAATCACATAAATCAAACAAGTAAAATTTTTATATTAAAGAGAGTTTGAATAAATAAATTGTAGTACCCATACAAAGCTACATGAAAAAAAGAAAAAGAAAACTTGTCCAAACATGAAATGCATGTCAAATTTGCAAAATTTTCTCTTTTTAAGGAAAGACAACTAAAATGATAATTATGAACTGTATAGACTAGGCATAGGAATTTCACAAGAACAGTATGTAGCTATTAGAACTACAACTGAGCAATCATGAAAGTATCTGTTGAGAGTAAAATCATTAACCAATCCAACATGAAAGAGATATGCATTAAGTCTAAAATTGACAAGCACTAAATCCAGACATGTGACATGACGTAAGGAAAGATGGTTTACTGAAATTGCTATTACCCTGATGTTTACTGAAATACAAACTGTTATGTTGTTTGCTCATCGGCTCATCAGCAACCCTCAGGTCTCCTCTGAACCTATGTCAGATCTACAGTACTGCTAACTGAGTATAGGCTGCATTAGAGATTGAGTTTCTCAAATTTAATCATAAATAATTGGATACAGCTTCAGGCATGAATGCAAGGGAACATTTTCCATCTTGTAGTATTTAAAAGATCTCTTGCTCACCTCTCTCCATCATTCTTTGACCTTAAGTGCCATCTCCATTTGAAGTTTGAAAGATTGCCTCAGGCTTCTTAAACATATTTGAGATGTAAAATTCTTTTTGTTAATATTAATTTTTCGAAACATTTTTTCACTTTTTCCTAACTAAACTGCATGCATCATTAAAAATGAATTATTGCTCCTCCTTGTACTTAAGCTTTGTATTCAATGGTTTTTTTTTATATCCACTACTATGTTGTTTATTCACCACTGGAATATGCAAATCATATTGGTTCTTCCTTAACAATAAAGGAGTGAGGAGGTTCTTTTTTTACCCAACCTGAAAGGAAAGGAATTAGCATGGTGGTGAGGAGGAACAGAGGGGTGTTTTAACTTGAAAGGAAAGGACGAAAGGTTATGTAACAACCCAAATCGATGAGGGTGGGCAGTAACAACACCTCAACAGAATTGGGTTGAGTCATGATAATTGGTATTGAAGCTAACCTCCTGTAGTATGAAATGGTTCGAACATAAACTAGGCAGAAGTTAGTAGACTTGTAACAACTTGAGCTAATGAGGACGAGAAGTAATCACCAGAGCATCGGGCTTCAATAATGTGAAGCCCCTAGCAGGCTTCTAGGATGGCAAGCTAGGTGACATTAGACTTATATTGGAAAAAGAAAGGAAAACAAAGCTATACATGTAAGGTCACATGCTATCATATCGAGGCATCTTTTGAGGACAAAACTGTGAAGTCTACTTTGGACAAGCTAAACTAAGTTACTAAATAATACCTCAACATTGTCGGGTTGAGTCATGATAAATGGTATCAAAGTCGACCTCCCATAGTATGATAATGTCGAAATGAAATTTTATAAGCCTATAACAACTCGAATCGATAATGTAAGGAGTCATTCAAGCTCAGAAAATGTGTGATAGATAATAGGAATCTAGAATGGCAAATGCAAGTGTCATTAGTCACACATCATAAAAGATAGAGAAGTTACTAAGCTATATACATAAAATCACATGCTAGCATGTCAGAGTGCCTTTTGAGGAATAAAACCATGATGCCCAATTTGAGCAGGGACAAATAGATAATACCTCAATAGGAAAACAATTTTGTTCTTATGAAAGTTTGTGAGGTCATTCCAAATTTGAGTGAAAGAAAATGAAAGGGGGTGGTCGATGCTAAGAAAATAGAAGATAATTACTATGAATATGTTTGATTGCTTACTACTTTGTTCATGCCATGAACTAGATAGTCACTTCATTTAAAAATAAAAAACAATATTAAATTAATTTTTTAGTATATACTACACAAATTCCAACATAAACATGTTATTTTATTTCATATACTACACTATATTCAATATAATCATCAACTTTATTTCATATTCTACACAACTTTTAACATAACCAATATTTCCCGTCACACACACATATCTATCTCAAGGAAATTCCAAAATTTTCAAGGTATAACTAAAGTGGTCTAAATGCCAAACAGACCTTAAAGTTACAAAATTTCTGAAAATTTTATTTCATTTCACATTCAACTAATCCAACAACAGCAAAAGGACATGTAGGCCATCTAAATGAAATTTACAATACGAAATATCCCATACTTGCAACTAGCACGTCCAAAGATTCTGAGCACTCGAGAATCTGCATAGGTAGACAGAATTGCCTGTAATAGAATCAGAAAAACAACCATCAGATTGCAGCTTCTAATTTTTCATTTACACAAGCAAAATCCCTGAAGGCAAGAAAAGTAAAACTTAAATCAGATTGATGAATCAATCACTTTAAACAAAAACAGATCAGTATCAAAATGCCATAAATTAGAACCTAAGAATGAAAAAAACATATATTTTTACTATATTATTTCCTAGTTTTCTTAAGCCAATTACTGGAGAAATTCATGGTAACAAACAATATTTGGTGCTTAATTGAAAGAAACATCATAATTTGAAATTGTATTTACCTGCTGTTAGTACTAAATAATCATACGCCAAATGCAAGCATTTCAGAAACATATAGTACTGCAGGTATTGTAATTTTTATTAACCAGCAATAACTTGTGAAGCAAATGGAAGTTGGCTTAAGTATGTTCTAATCAGCATATAAATGGCAAGGAGATGATGTAAACTGGGGAATGAGAAGAGGAAGAAGAAAAGAAAATGAGAGGAACAGAGAGAAAAGAGAGATTTGGGAGTAGACATCCATATTATATATTCATTTCAAGCTAACAGATACCAAAACAATAGGCTGTTTTTAGAGCTTACCCATACAATGGTGAAGCAATGATATAACAATTTCCCAAACAAATTCAATTTATATTAAAAGACACAATCTTGCACTTTGGTTCAGTGAAGAAAAGAAGAAGGATAGAGAATTTCAAAGAGGGGCAATATTCATTCAAAGCTACCCAATACCAGAACATAGGGGATATAGAAAGAGTTTGCTCATAAAATTGAGATGGAAAGATATAACAACTTTCTAACAACTTCAAAATTCAACATTCAATATCCAATGAACATACTATATGTTTAAAAAATGAAAAATAGAACACTAAAAATAGAATTGAAATCACTTTGTTGTTACAGAGTTAGAAAATTTCCCTCAGAATAAACATTTCCACACTTGCATCACATATAAACAGAATTAAGCTAAATCTGAAGTGGCATCACTTTAAGAGGAAAACATGGAAGTTAAGATCTCTAAAAATGTCATTTGCGCCTTAGCTCTCAGTTGCCACTCCTTGGCACACTATTATATTACTAACTACACCAACTTCCGTGAAAATAGAGTTTTTTTTTTTTT